>PVJL010000029.1:295387-397887 GCA_004026885.1 Lyroderma lyra
TGCTTTTCCAATATCTCTCTTTCAGACATCAGACTCCAATATAAGCTCCATGGTTTTCATTTCACTTTTATACCATCTCTCTAAGCTGTTGGAAACATGTTAAATGCAAGACAGGGAGTGGTGTACCAGTTAGTCTTTGGTGGAAAAGGTTGGCAGTGAGTATATGTCTATACACAGACATGTATACATGTGTGTATGCACACACATACACACACAAGACTTAAATAAACAAAAAAACTATAAAAATTTCTTTTGAAGAAAGGCCATTATAAAATTAGGAAACTGTAGTTACTGACAAAATTTAAATTAGGATTCAGAAATTAGCCATGTAAGACCTTTGAAATGAATGTACTTTAAATTTTACTTTATAACATATCATGTGATAGTTGAAGATATAGATTAGATAAAACACACTTAAAGAAAGTTAATTATCTTTTCATTTAAGAATTAAAGCATTTTATTTTTGTCTCTAAACAAATCTTTAACACTTGGAAGATTACAATTTTTCCTTAAAAGATACATAGTCACAGTTTTAATGAATACATCATTACTAATATAAATTAAATTTTTCCATCATTAAAAAAGTTATAGTTATCAAAACAGCCTGGACATAGAATGCAACCTTATACTATTTCCGGATTTTCAAAGTCACACTCATTCCATGTGATAGAACATTTCAGCATAACAATGCAGCAATCCCTCCGATGCAGGAGACACAGAAATAATGTCAAAGGCAATTCTTCACATTTGGATCTCACCATATCGAGTGCAAATAGTGAACTTAAACATAAAAATGCAATTTGCTCCTTCTACAGTGTACACTTTTATCTCTTGCAAAAAAACACATTCATTTCCGACGCCTCCAGGTAAAGAGGATGGCATCTATCACAAGTGCAGAGAATGTCTGAAGGATTTAGAAGCAATCTTTTCATAATGCTTCTTTTGGTGAGGAAGTGGAGTTATGAGTTACTCAAAATTCATAAAGATTATTAAGTTTGCATCCTCACAGAAGATCCGCCAACATTGTAACTCTCGACTATCCTGTCAGCGTTCCAGCCCAAAACTCTTGAGAGTATGTCTCTGGTTCAGGACACTCATCCATTTTGTGGCATTAGCGTTCCCACTGCATAAAATAAAGATTGTGTCCCATTCAAAAAACAGAACACACAGAAACAAAAAAAGCAAGCTGCTTCCAGTGGAACAAGCCTACAGTATCTACAATGAATTTGGGGTACTCATTCTGTCATTATTCCTTCATATGAGGGATTTTAACAGGTTAAATAAGTTTCTATTGCAGCAAGTTTACTCCAGATTACCAACTTATGTGTTAGTGCCTGCCAGCCTGTTTGAATGATTACCCTGCTCCTCAGTGCCCTCAGCCATGACCTGCTTGGCACTCAACCCTTCCTGGTAAAGAAGCTTCCTAAACAACAGTCAGCTTTCCAGCTTGATGAATTCCAACCTCACAGCTCATCTTAACTGAGCCTATGAGCTTCGCGGTTTTCTTTCTTAACACTTCGCAGAGGTCTATGGGAAGTTATGAAACATATTTTTCTAGTCCTCCCAGGAGCAAGGCCAGGTTCACAATTTGACCTCAGAAACACAGCAGTCCTGCAAAACCAGACAGCCTGATAGAACTGAGTATTAGTGCTCTCTGCCTGGCCTAACACAAACTATAACATGCAGCACGGAGCAATGTTACTTATGGGAAAAGACAAGCCATGAATCAGTGGGAGAAAAATAATGGGATTTAATCACACAAAAGTATCACGGGCACACAGCCCTGTTTCAACAAGCTGCCCACCTCAGGTGAAGACACGATATTCTTATGAAACTAACCACTTCTGATTTATAATACACTGATCAGGTGATGTGATAGGCTTCTGGCCACACCCAGAGACTCTCCTTTCCTTCCTGTCGATATTCCCCCAGGGAATGATTTTAAACAAACGTACAAAAATATCTATCTATCTGTGCCTCAGATAGCTATCTTAGACGTGTGAGGCATGATCCCAGGAACAGTGCAGGCTCATGTGAAAGACTGTCATAGACTAATTAAGGACACGGCTGCCGAAAAGGGAAGGCTGACCCTGCAGTCTTATTTACACAATTTCCAGCCAGAGGGCTATGAAGTGGAGCCTGGGGAGACAGGGTGGGCAGGGGGGTGCATTTCTATCTGAGACCCGAGGGCACCTGCATTAAGGACACTGGTGTAAATGAATCCCTTGCTCAACAACAGAAGAGAAGACACCAATACTTCAATCATCCTGGTGCAGCATGTATACGCTGACCCTCTTGGATTCTACATAACGAGACACAGTTACTTCTTATTTACTATTATTATTATTCTTATTTGCACTTCACTATGCATTCAATTAGAAAGAGGACATTCGGAGGCAAGAACAATAAACTCTTTACACAGAAGGTAGAGATTTCAAAAATTGCAAAACTTCAGCTTTCAAAAATAGCCTAAGTGACCTCTTACAGTACTCTGACCACTCTGCAGCAAGCAGGAGGCAACCCCTGTGAAGAGCGAATTCTGGCAAAGTTCTCTCTTCACAGATGATGCACAGCTTAAGCTATAATGAGTTTTTGGGTTACAAATGCTGAACGCATTAATATTCCTTGATGATAATTATCACAGTATAAGCACCTTTCCCAATGTGAGTAGCATAAAGCAACTGAAGCAGCATTTTTACTACATTTGAATCAAGCTGGAAAATGGGATTTTCTACTCTTGTAACCTGAGGTCAACATACATCAAGCACTGCATATTAACACACCTATATGTGAACCCTGTACCACTTCCCTTCCCTTCCCTTCTGCTTCATAGACACCTAAAGCTATCTCCTTTATTCATTCTTCATTATGGAATTCTCAATATGAGCATATTTGTGATATACACAATTTCAAAACAAAATGTATTTCCCACCCCCCACCCCCCCGATCCTATGAATCCTATGTTTCTTCTTAGGAGAATACAAATAGCAAATAAGATCAGTAAGCCGTGTTTCACAGATGAGATGTGTCTCTGTGCAATCTGAATGAATACTGTGGTCACTGGCTGCATATAAAACAGAATGAAAATTAGAATCAAGCAAACAAACAGGCTCCTAGAAGAACCAAACACATTATACACAAATCTGAACAAGCAACCAGCCTTTCTCTGTACACCTTCAAAACTAACAATACCATTCAGCACTGAACGTTTTAAATGTGAATTTTTAACCTACTAATATGATGATAGTAATGATGTCAGCATCACGCTTACTACCAATGTTTTTGTATAGGCTTCTGAAAACCAATTTTCATTCCAGGTTGAAGAACAAGTATTGTTATTTGGGTAATAATTATCAAACATTGCAAGAAAAATTTTATAAAGATGATCTATTATGTATCGTATCAGTGTGTGTACAACAATATCTGTAAATCAGTATTTGCCACAGCATACCCAAAACAGGTGCTGAAAAGATTTAACTTGCTATACCCCAATTTGATTTGAATGGACTATAAATTGATTTTCCCTCATCTCTTCTTCTTCCTTTCCCTCTATCCGGTGTAAAAGAGAAAATGTCTATGAGTATTATAAAGCCCAACTGATGCTAGGGCAGCTTAAAATAATCACAATGTAAGATCTTTTTTAAAAAAAGAGCGTGCTATAATGTCACTTTAGTTCTCTATGTAAATAATCCCAACAGCACTTCGGCTTTAACAGTGACAAAATGAAAGCTGGTTTGGACCCTGAATCCAAAGAGTATGAGCTGATTTAGGGATTTTATAGGTGTGAATCTGCTGAACTCATCTGTGCCATGTTACCCCACACTTCATTTAGAAAATACGCCACGCTACGACTGCTTCAAGTTCTCCACCATCATTGTTACTTATGTGCTGCAAAAATGTCTTCAAATCTCATCTGAATAGATGGCAAGGCTATGAGGGAACCTTTACTAAATATTTAACAGCACTATAGGCTTATTAAATACTCTAATGCGAGAGCCATGAAAGCATGATATACAGTGCTTGCCTTTTTTTTTTAAACTTAATGCTGGTGCTCGTTTTGAATACTCCGCGAGCCCATTCATCAGTAGAACTGATGCATTTTTAAAAGTCCTCATTTACTAGCAGATAAATGTGGTTAGAGAAGCTTTTTAGTGTAGAAATGACTGGAAACCTATTTGGTTTTACTGTGCAAAATTTGCTTTACTCTGGTGAGGAAAAAAAAAAACCTTCACAAAACATTTAAAAGGCCATTTTGAAATCACATACAAAAGCTAAAGGAACAGTTTGAAATAAAAGTAGGGTGTATTGTTCATTCACAGGAATATACATACACCTAAACAAGGCAACGTTTATAGACAGCTTAGATAGTATACATACTTCTCAAATCTGGAAGCAGTGTCTCAAATACACATCATATAACGAGATTACTCATTGAGAGACTGGTGTTTTTGACCATGACATTATTGCCAGGTGACTTCCTTTGCAACTATATTCACAACTGTTTTTTAAAACATAGGTTAGTATAATGTATGCACATATTATGTTAAGATATTTTTAACTAAAACTATGATTGAAAAAAAAGTTAATCAGAACATTTTTAGCTTATTCCTGTGGGTAGAAAGTGGGAATTCCCTCTGAAAAGATATTTCTATGCACAAAGAGATATACTATGGTCTAATTTAAAGAAATCTCTGTTTCCACTGGAGGCCTGCAGAGTGAGCCTTTATCCTGTAAACACTGTAGCAATGATTATCTGTCCTCTCAGTTCTCAGTGGAGACTCTTGCTTTTGAAAATGTGTTGTGGTGACTTACTAAATTCAGGCTATTTCAATTAGTATTACTGCACATTAAAAATTAATTGCATTCCTGAGTGGATTAAGGTTTAAATTTCAATTCTACAGTATGTGCACTAGAAATGACAGCTAAAAATCAATGTTCTTTGGCCCCACAATCGGAAGTGTATACAGTCGAGTAGCGCACGACTGGCGTCACTGGTCAAGCAGTTTTAAAAGACTTGATAGCTCAATTGAAGGTGTGTCAGTTCCAATTCTAGATTTTAGTTTGAATGCTCCACAGCAGCCCAGTCTTAGAAAAAGAAAAACAAAACAACAGCAGCACTAACAATTTAGAAAAACAAAGGGACACACGTACTAAAATGATGAAAACAGTATTGACAGTTACCCCAAATTCACATATAATTACCTATAGGCTAAAACTTTTGTTCACAATTCTGTTCAGTAAAAACACAAGACTTCTGTCTTATATCCGCACTATGTTTTTGTTGTTGTCTTGTTTTGTTATGGGGTGACAGCAAGTGGTTGGGCACAGGAAATTGGCTATTTTGCAAAGAGAAACTACTAATATCTACAATATTCATAATGACTTCATGTTTTAATGAGACCCACAAAGATATTGAAAATACAAATCTTTTCCTTAAGCAGTAATCCCATCGAAGTTCTTTTTTTAAAATTATTAAACCTTTTCTGGGAGAATGGACAAACCAAGTTGGGCATTCTGACTACAGAAGTATAACATTGTACATGAACTGTATGTAAAGAAATCAGTCCACTTTTATTCACAACAAATTTGTTCTTTTAAGAAGATGAAGACAGGGAACATTAGAAATGAAGTCAAGAGAGTAAAGTAGCATCAGTAAAAGCCACAGAGCCACCAGGATATCGGGTTTGAAACAAAATGGTGATTGGTATGTGCCTAAAAGAAAAAAATGATGCTTGCAATGTTCCTCAAGATTCCCTCTGCGGTGCACCGGTGACCAACAGCAAGTTCGGCAGCAAGAGAGTAAAGATGGGAAGTAATAATAACAATAAAAAGAATAATCTGGTGCAAATGGACCCCAAGGTGTAGTAGTCATCCCTGTGCAACAATCACCCTTCACTGCAATTTACTGATGTTGCTTCATTACAATACAGCATATAAAGGGGTAATGTACAAAGTGCACTATTTAAACCTATGTGGTTTGAAGCAGCACATCACACCCTAGCAGACAAAGCCGAGGGAGCCAATTCAGACTGTTCATAAGTAAAAATACCTGTAAAAAATACTGAATAGAAAGGTGGAACATGAATACAACGTGGTGATAAATTTGGAAGGAAAGAAGATAAAAGGTAGCCAGGAAAAGCGCTTCCTCAGTGAAATATTAAAGGCACATCAAATCATCTGAGTTAAAACATCCTTCGAGGAGGCGACAACTTGTGGCAGCTTTGTTAAAAGGAAAAGATAAAGAATATGATGTTTCCTGTTTGGAAAATATAAATGGGCTCTCAGTTTCCTGTTTTGACTCTCCATAAAATAACCTCCATGTTTTTAGGTGAACTTGAACACTGCACATTCAGGTAACTGTTATTTAAAAGAGAAAATGACACATTTTTTGATGCTGGCCTGCTGTGGTTGAAGGTCTTACGTTACAGTCAGCGCCCGGAAGAGGCTGAAGCAATGTGTTAAGGGGTAAAAAGAGATTCTTTCTTCACCAAGGATCATTGAGTATGTCATTGGTTAATTCTTGCTCTATGCTCCTCATTAGCATTACTCTCAAGCTCCTGGTTATCATATCCGAAATATTAAGACATAATCACTACGAAGGTGCAGATAATTGGATATTAACCAGAACATACTTGACTGGGCAGGAGGTAGGGCCCTGCTTAAACTAATCCTGAAATATATTAATCACCAATTAATGAAAGGGTTTCAAATTCATTTTCTATTATAGAACACCTCCAAATGTCTAAGCTTTTTCTAACAAAATGACTTGGAATAACAGGATAGAAAGAAGGAATGTGGCTATGTGATGATGTCTTAAATTAATTCTTTACAGCCTGTTGTCAGGTAATCATGAAAAGTATAAAGTATAGTTAAAGCCTTTATTACTTGTTTTTTGTTTTTATTTTTTTACAAAGTCTGATGGGAAGAAGAGGGGACACTTTTCAATATTCAGTGGCCTTGATTTAAATTCCCAATTTATCCCTTTAAATGGCATAGCCATAAGTAAATATTCATCAGAGCACTGTTATAATATGGGACTTGCCCAGCCTTAAACCTCTAGACCCCCCAACCTAACAACAGATGCACTCTTACAATACAAAACCAATTAATGGGAACCAGCAAAGACAAGCTTTTTACATAGTAAACAGTAAGGAGTAAGAAGTTGATAAATATATTAAGATAGAAAAATCTTGACTAAGTGGTGGTTGAAATGTCACAACTACTTAGATAGAAATAAAGTAATGCTAAAGGAAAGAAAAAGGAACAAAAGATAGGAAAAGGAACATACAGAGGAGGGAAAAAAATCACAGGTTTGTACAACCTACGTGGCTGTGAGACTGCGTCTGATACATCATAGATGATTTATTAGTTTGGTTGTAAAAGCCCCCACTAAGCTCCTGGGAAACACTTCTGTGTATATTCACCAAGTGAGAGAAAGTGCTAAAAAATGCCATTTATCCTAAAGAAAAATAAGTAAAATTTATTTCTAAGTACATTATTCTCACAACTGGATTCTAGTATCTTAAAATACTTAAAAGGTATAGCTCCCAGATACTCTGAAAAAGACTTAACATTTTTATGTCAGAGGAAACAAGTTGCTTGGATTAATACAATGTAAGCAAGGAATTGAAATGACACCATCTCTATATTTCCCTCCCTTTATTCATTTAATCTGATGAAAACACTAAGAAAACTCCTGTTATCTCAGGGCTGTTTTATTTTTTTATTCAGTTGTTGACTTTAATTTTAGTAATTCTTAAATAAGCACTTGCGGCAGATGAACTAAGATATGCAGGCAAGTAGGCCCTTTTATCAACAATTTTGCCATAGAAATACACAAACATTTCAATGGCTCTTCATTAGCAAACAAATCAACAAGTGATATTTTAATGCATGACTTTATTCCATCTCTGTGGGGACTGTAGTTGAGAGTGTGATGTACAGTACAGAGAAAGGAATCATCAGCCACAATGTCCCAGGGCTCCCTCCATTGAGGACTCCGCAGCCTCTGCTTAAAGAGTGCATTTAATTGACTGATAGACAGTAGCTTCTTTGTTCACAGAAGACAGCGAAGTAATGGCAGCTTGAAAATCGTACCATCTACAGGGTCTCCTGAGACTAGTAACAGGGGGATATGTGTCAGGAATAAATAAATAATCTAATTATTAAGCCACTTCCTGTCAAGTTAACTCCAATTTGTTGGCTTTTGAAGGCAACAAAACGAGGCATTTTTCCTCATTATGCTTCTCTTTTTATATCAGTGGTAATCACAGGCGGATTAAAGGGTGCCTGATTGGTTTTTTTGTCAAGGAACTGAGAAGCAGCCAACAGTACAGAAAAACAGAGTTGGGGTTAGAAGAAATTTCATGCTTGTCTCCTTTCCAGCTCCCTAACAGCCCACACGGCTGCCCCATACAGAGCTGCCAGCTGTACAGCAAATGTGTACCCCTCCAACTGAGGCCTACCGGGCCACAGGCGCCATCCTGAGAGCTGTGAGATACCTTGCAATCTTGGCAGGTAGCTACTGCTGTCATAGGCATAATTCTAAAGGTGACCTATGAAACCCCATCAGCTCACCAAATGCAACAATACGAGCAGCTGAAGTTCGACACCCACTCTCCATATTGGCTCCCTTTCCTTTGTTTACTGCTCTTAACGGCCCGAAAATAGGAAATAACCTATGGAAATAGGTCATGAGAGACCTTTTATTTTTAGTTGTCCGAATTGATCCTGTAGAAAATAGATCACAATGCCTATGTGTAAAAGAGATCTGCCTTTTAATCTATGGCTGGTGACTTTCTGTGCCTTCCCTTCAGAAATGTTTTGTAAACTTCGTTCAGTAATGGGCACCCACACTTGCTAATAAACATATCAAACAGTGAGTGAAAAACAAATACCCTTGGGGCATACTCTACAGCAAGTTAAAGGTGAGGACAAAATGAGAGCCCGAAGCCACACCACTGTGTTTTAGGCACATGGAATTATCCATTTGGGCACAGACTTTCCCCCCAGCATTTCTGTATAGAGCCTAGGAAGAAAGGCTCCCATCCAGTCATTCTGCTCCACAGCCATATTCTTCTGAGGCTTCTTAAAGGGCAGTGTATTCTAAAAAGTATGGAGAAATGGAGCTTCAATCTGTGTTTGGGCTCTGTCAGAATCCTTAGTCTCACAGAAAATCAACATCACAAGAAATATCTAAGAGACTATTTTAGGAGCTTGTAAATTAGAAACTCCATTAACCGCCAGTAATTTTTACTCTTGCAAATCAAAGTGCTAGACATAGGCTAAAACACAAAACAAGGATAAACACCTTGATTTGTCTTTTAAAAGCTTAACACTGAATTTAAGAGATTGGCTGAAAGATCTTCTTTAAAAGTTGTTTAAGAAATAAGAATTCTAATAACCAAGATGAGCTCTGTCTTATTCCAAGAAGGCATTTAAAAAAGGGTGTTTTTTCTTTTCTTTTCTTTTTTAAACTGTCTTTGTTTTTAGGGAAGCTGATCAGGTAAAGTTGGTAAGTTCCTTCGGCCCCACTTTGCACTCGGTAAACAGTGTTGCTGTATTCTATTTATGCCTCTGTATGTCCTTTCTGAATACATCTTGAATTTCTGTTAAATTGCACACATAATTAAACCCTCTTCATATTTACAGTCTGCTTCATTGGTACTGTGAATTCTGTTTTCAGTTACTGTCTGCAAATTCCCTCTCTGAACAATTTCATACTAAGCAATAACACTTCATTTTACATAAGTTTTATCTGATGTCCCCATACAGAGCTGCCAGCTGTACAGCAAATGTGTGGTTCTCAAACTGAGGCCTACCAGGCCACAGGCTTCATCCTGAGATCTATAAGGCACCTTGCTGTCATTGGCAAGCTTTCCCTGCTATCACCGTGACCATCACTCCACACTGCACACAACTTAAAATCATCTGATTATTAGAATTTGTGGCCCACACTCCATTTTATCCTTTATTTAATCTATCCCCAGATCACACATTTGTTTAAATGTTTTGGCTGGTTTACAAATCATGCAGCCATCTGCACAGTAGGTGTGACACCATTTTTTAGACAAAAGTTACGTTACAAACAAAGATAAAGTCATTTGAAATGCTTTGGTGTTTGTTATTCTGCCTGGTTCACTTGGACCAACTCTAAGAAATAAATAGAATTATCTGTGTAAATCGATGAACATCTATGAAAAACAACACCCAGCAGAACGCGGAGCTTGCTCCATTACCTACGTTAATATCATGACAGCTGAGGAGAGATGACCTGGCCCACTTCTCATCTCTCCTGTACAGATGGCTATTAAAGAGAAAGTATCCCTTTTGTATGGTCCATGTAGAAACCCTTTATGGGCTTTTCAAATAAGCCAGCATTGCCCACATGAGGGTAGCTTTCTGTTACCATTAAACTGCCCAGATTTCATCTTTTTAAATCCAGCTCTTGATGAAATAAGCCAGTATTTCATCATATTTAATACCAAATGCTTGTTTCTTAATTCCCTGAGTTTTGAAAGCAATCAAATGAAGATGAATTTAAAAAAACTCAATAGACTTCTCGTTTAAAATTAATGTAAACTCCAAAGAACCTAATGACTTGGAGTTTCTTAGGATAGTGCGGGTATACACATATTTTTTCCGGAAAGCCCTCACACATATACATCCAAACCTGTATGCATTATTGTGGGTTCATTCTTTTTTTTAAACAGTCAATGAATACTGAGAGTTACAGGGTAACACAGCCCTTTATATTTCTTTGCAGAGGTCCATCTCTTTCGCTATTTCTCTTTAAGACATAGAAAATTCAAAACCACTATAGACCTCAAAATATTGGTGCTAGCTTATTCTAAAGCAAGAGCACTCAAGCTGAAATGTTTCAGAGGTGATAATGAATGTCACACAACTATAATGAAGATTAGTCACATAGCACACCATCCACTAAAGAAATGGAAGGAAAAGAATGCCATTTGTGACCTTAGGCATCAAGCAAACTGCAGAATGTATGAATGTGACTTGCCACAAAAGCTGACTAAAATTTCATCACACTCTACAGAATTGATTTATGCATTCTTTTTGTCTTGACATTAGTAATATATATCACATATAACATAACACATAGGGTACATATCTTCTCACATACATTGCAGAAGACCTGAATCTTTTCATGGTCTTAAAAATTATAAATATCTATAAAACACCGAAGAGTAGAGATTTGAATAAAAACAGTCAATGTTTTTGCATCAGTGTTTTCTTTCAAATTAGCTGTCGCTCATAGTCCTAAATTCTAGTTTTGCTTTTCTGAGAGATAAATATATTTGCTTCCTCCAAATGCTCTAAGCATCCCCCTTGATCCATCTTAGACATGTTTATTAGTGACTATTCTGGATTTTCCTATTTTTGCACACAACAGATTATTACTATGCCACCTTAGATACCATGATGCCATTACAACGTGGGTCTTTTATGATCAGATAAAAAATATGAAAAAATGAGACATTAGCTAATAATTTCTAAATCAATTTTTAAAAATAATTCTTAGGTAAATGGCCAATCCAATATTCTTTCCCTTAAAATTCTCCATGCAAAACTTTGAAATGGAGGGCTGAAAATGGCCATAGCTATATCCTGACCATTTGCCCTCCGAAGTCCATGACTGCAGCAATCAGTTCCAAGGACAATGGCATTTCTCCCCTTTGATCACTTCTTTGTCAAGCTGACTGGCCTTCGATGGTGTGTGTACTGCTGGTTGTCTACCACCAGCCGCTCGCAATTTGCTCACTATGTTTCATGAGACAGTTGTTTGTGGCTGTTTGGAACACATTTGTGTCTTTGGGGATTTATGCGCTAGTTGCAATGCCAACCTCTGTAGTGATCGAAATTTCTTTCTAACTAAAATAGATAATTAGAGACTGGTAATTATTGGTCAAGAATTATCAGAGTGAAAAAATTAAGCTCCTCATAAATAGTTCTTGGCAATGTCATCTCTTTATATTATCGCATGCCTAACAGCCCTTTATTCTGAGCACTTACAAATTTACTCTACTGCTGTTGAGCCTCATAATTTTATATGAGGCAATTCCTTTGCTGGGTTAAACACTATATATAAATTCTCTGGTTTCCATCTCTATCTGTGCTAATCCATACCAAATAATAATAATAATAATAATAATAACAATAACAACAACAACAACAGAAACCTCAAAGAAAAAATAATAAATATTTACTATGCTGATAGAAAGAAACAGTGGATAATGAATTAGAGGACATAATACATAATGACTTCTTTCTGTATTCTCAGGTCAAAAGCCAATGTAAACTATGTGAAAGGAACAAAGGAAGACAAAACAATTTTTCGCATCTGTGCAGACTTTGAAAGAGGGAAGTCTTTCCCCCAGGAAAATTGTTAGAATGTTTTGTAGCTCTTTGTGTGTGTGTGTGTGTGTGTGTGTGTGTGTGTGTGTGTGTGTGTGTAAAGAAGAAAAGAAACCCCTAAATAGTCACTGGTCTGATCTCTAACCGAAACTGTGTCAAAATGTGGTGGAGAGTGAAGTTTTGTTTTTTCCTTAATAGACATAAGTCAAATCCCTAATGCATTTTTATTGAGTAATTATTCCTGCAACTCGGACCATGTGTCCACACATAGCTGCAAGACGGCAGTTAAACAGAGCATCTCCAATATGTACCTGGAAGAAACACTGATGGTTTTCCTTTCACAAATGTCCCTGGCCAATAGCCTGAGACCTGCATGTCCAGAAAGAAGCGTGGAAGTTGCCTGATATTGAAATTGCATTACAACATGTGTGTGACATAGAAGCAAATGCAAATGACTCCATTAAAGAAGGAATTTAAAGTCACACCTCATTGGGTCATCTGCAGACCTTGTTTTCCATCAGGTGACAGAATCTTTCCTTCAGACTGATTGAAATGTAAAACAACATCTGTAAAAACGCTACACACCCTCTTAACAAAGAGAGTAAGAGGCTTTTCAGATAGCCTCTAATCCCTCTTCCCAGCTGAAGGTCTAGTTGAGATTATTTTTTGATTAGACAAAAAACATACACAGATACACAACCTAAAAATACCTACCCTCAATGGAGGTATTTCAGCCAACAAAATAATGCGGCCTGCCTCATTTGAAAGACAAAGTACCACACTGGGATTTTAAAACAGGATATCTTAGCCTTTGTGACATCCTCACGTTACATATTCTCTCTCTCTAGGTATTAACAACATGAAGTGAGTTTAAGGACTTGGACGCATGGTCAACAGAACAATTAAATGGATGCTATTCATTTGTTTAGGCCTCCAGTGCAAGAGAATTATATATTTTATTGTTAAAAATAGCATGAACATTAAATAACTAGGTCCTCTGTGAAAAGGAGTAAAATTTGCTACTCTGACGGAAGGTGAATTGTTAAATGTTCAGATCCCAAGGGAAGGTAAATGTCATATTAATCCACCATGAGGTAGAGGGAGGAAAGCCTTGGGAAAGCACTAAGATGCAAGGCATTTAAGAGAAATACAAAGGGAAAGGTATAAAGCAATTTAAAAAGAAGGACCAGGGCAAACCAATAAACGTTATGGACAGATGATACTAAAAGTTGAAAATCAAAAAGTCCCCTCATGTCCAACATTCAAATCAGATTCTAATTATGCACAAGAACATTAATATTGTGGCAAAAATATATTCAATTGGCTCATCTGGATTCTGGGATAAATAATAAATCCAGAACCAAAAATAAGTTTACATAAAACTAGTCAGAAGCCTGACTCACAAAGTTTCACTAAATTTTCCATAAGCTGCAAAAAAATGCTTTCACTGAAGTCCATGCAAAGCTGTAACATGAAGTAGAACCATGAGTGACTGGTATCAATACATTCTACTCAAGAAATAAAGAAATGGAAAATACTAACATTTATCATTTGGCAAGAAGAATTCATTTTTTTCCAACTTATACCCACCCCAAAGTAGTTTTGAACGTTTATGCAGAACATTTTTTTGGAATCCAAAATAGGAGGGAATTGCAAGAAAACACATGATTTGAATCTCTCTTAAATGCTACCATTATCTCAAATACTCAGTAAATTGTAAATGTTATTCTGTCACATTTAAGAATATGCTATTTAATGTATAATAAAATCACTAATGATATTGGTACTTAAACCTAGAAAACATAAAGTGATCCACATTTTAGTTGTTGTGTGTTTCCATTTTGCACAATAATCCTTCTAAAGACTCATCATTTGAAAACTATAAAGCAAATCCTATTGAAAAACTTTTAATCAATTTCCAACATGTTTTTGAATTATCTTTTTACTATTATGAAAGCCTTACAGTTTTGCTATGGCTGGTTTTAGTGATCAGTAATGATAGTTTGAGCAACACTTCCACTGAACATTCCTTGAATATTTCCGATTATTGTACAATAAAACTAACTTGTTTACCTCTGAAAACATATTCAGAGTCTAAAATGTTGACTTTTCTTTCTTACCCTAGAGTTTAACAGTAAGAGAGCATGAGGTTAATTAGACTTTTTTATATTATATCACAATTATGTATGGTATTATAAAATGCCACAAAATGAGTATAAAATTAAAAAAAAACTCTCATGGTATACAAACAAAGGAGTAAGAAAAAATAGTATAAAATAATAGCAATTGTCATTTTACTAGTAGAGAAAGATCTGCTTGATAAAGTTTAATTGGCTGGTAAAACTCTCAGTGTTATTACTAAGTGCTTATCAAATTAAAAAACATAGGAGGTAACCCCAGAGGAATTAAGGGATAATGGGACATTATGAATAAGTGAAAAAATTATCCTTTTAGCTCTAGCCCATATGATAAATGCAAAATCCCTAAAAACACTGGCCTAAAGTGACTTTGGAGATCTTTACCCAAACCACTTTTATAAAGCTTTATGTAAAATCTGGTGGGGAATAAAATATGATTATTGAATTCTTTACATGATCTTTTTAATCATGATTATTTTCCAGGCTGTTGAAGACATACATATAAAACTAATTTATGGCAATTTAAATTATTTATGTTTCCCTATCACAAAAACTCACCACTTTAGATTTTGATACAAAGATGCTTAAGCAACACACAGCAGTGCCATTACCATAATAACTTCTGAAATTAAAACCCGTCTAAAACTCTACGGAAAGCTAACATCCAGTTCATTAACCATTCCTGTTAGTTTTCAATAATGCAAAAATGATTAGAAGTTTAATTTGTTAATCACCTGTGTTTTGATTGGCAGTAGATATATAATCCTCTGCAGAAGTCTAAACTAGCCCTTGCAGAAAATAAAATGTGCTAATGCCTTATTGGGCCTAATAATAGTAATAAAAAAATCAATCATGCTTAGGTAAAACATTGATAGCTGAACAATGAATTCATCTTTAACTCTGCTTAATTATATAGGCATTAATGTACACAAGTAGGAGAAAAATCTATCTGTAATAAGGTTTAGAGTGTCACTCACCAATCATGTGATTTGCAACATGAACCTGAATATCCCATTCATTGTAGAAAACCATCTGACACTTGATGCACTGATAGGTCTTCTTCTGAGAAAACAAGTACAAACAGAATTACTTAAATACATGCCCTTTTTATTACTTTTGTTTTAAAAAACCCCCAACCCTACTCACAGCCTTTTATTTTACTTATTTTTTACTTATTTCTTACATATGTTGCTAACTAAGCTACAGTGGGACTGCTTGGGCAAAGTTCCACAAGTTCCTTACTAAGTCTTCGTGGCTTGATCCCAATACCATACTTTAAGTTGCAAACACTTGGAAGAAATGAAGGCACATAATTATGGCATAACGTATTTTTAAAGATTCCTAAACTCAAAAACAGAAGTTAGAATTTAAAAAATGTAACACACAGCTGAATTTCTGAAACCAATGTCTATGAAGGTTAGGTTTTCATTCCGACGAAAATAATTGTGGTGTTGCTTCTAAATATCCCTGAGTAAACTGGCCACTAAATTAAGATTTGTGGAATGTAGCAAAGAGATGTAGAAATTATGATTTTTAGCTGTAGTCTGAAATCTACATAATGTTTCAAACATTGCTAAGTATTGCTAGCATTTAAATACATATTTTCTCCTATAAAAAATCATAGTTTCATTTTATATTGAGTATTCTAACACCATTTTGTCATTTTACACAACAATCCTGTGAAGTGGATAGAGTGAGATTTATTTTAATTCTGGTATCATAAATAAAGAAACTGAGGCCCAGGGAAGTAGAAAGATTTGCCTGATGTCATAGTGCCTTATAACTGGGAAGAGAAAGAAGCTGTCTTGATTCTAAATGTTAGGCTCTAAAATAAAGCAGTCTTTATGATTTCATATCTTTATTATTGTGCCCCCCATATGGCTCAGTGCATATTAGATACACTCAATAAATAAAGTGTTGGTTATGTTTTCCAGAACACAGTTATATAAATTCCTTTATGATGAAACTAGATATTTACAATTAAAAACCATTTCGGAAAACAAAATAAACCATTATGAAATAAGCCATTTTGACAACCTCCCCAAAGTGAGAAAATAACATTCGTAAAATCACATGAATGATAGTTTGTTAAGGCATTCTTATGGAATTATCATTTCATCTGCAGTCATGCAAATTGTTTTACTAATGGTAGCAATAGGAAATATCAGTCTGTAAATTGCAATTAATTTTGAAGAACTAGTAAACAAAACCCAAATTAAGCACAAAATAGTATCATTTATTAGTGATTAAAACTATACATATTTCGTTAGTGATTAAAACTATAAATGCCATTAATGTAAAATTTTCTTAATAATTGTCACTTAACATAATACCTGCTCCTGCAGCAGAGAATGATGTTCCTGGTAAAACACAGAAGTGTAAGAGTACTTTCAATGCAAGCTTTCTAAATAATCTAATGGGCTGTGTACATTAGGCAGATTGTGATTTCAGTGTGCTGGATCTAAATCTCACACGGACTTGGAAAACCCTGACAATCACCAAGGAAGATTTACTGTGCTAAGCTGTTTACAAGATGCTTTTGATGGTAACAAATAGAGCAACATGTGTTGCATAAATAACATCTATCCCTTTTTTAAACAATATTTCCCTTTAGAACTAGTTAGAAAATATTTCTTACTCCCAGATGACCTACATTATATATTGTTTATTAGCATACTTCTAGCATTATTCCTGATATGTGACCTTGCTGAAAAACAAAGAAACATAAACTTAATGGCTAGTCTTTTCTCTTGTTAGCACAGTAAAACATACAATATGTCGAAAACTGTCTCCAAAAATGATGACTGATGAATATGTTGGCGGAATATACTAAGGCAATTTTTTCCCTTGGTCTAATAATAAAGAATAAAATCACTTCACAAGCCAAAATAATAAAATACCAGCACTTACAACTCCCTTCAAAGTGAACTAGCGCAGTTGAAGATCTACGTGTATAAGTTTTCTTTTATCATTGAAAGAAAATGTTTTTGTCACTACTAAGCCAAATACTAATTCTACCCTTAAGACAGTATTTAAAATGTTACTTTCTATTCTTTTTAATAAAGTCATATTCTTAGCTACAAGCTCCTAAATTTGGGGCTAGATGGAATAAGAATTTAATGTCATCAAAAACAATGTACCATGATCTAAAAATCTATGGCTTGAAATTCCCCACACATCTCACATTTCCCAAATACAACGCAACGATATGCAAATTGGGATGTGTTAAGGTTTTCTTTTTTTAAAGCCATGGTATTAAATTTAATTTAACCCTCAATATTTTTTTAAAAAGTAAGTTTAATGACCTTTAAGGACTCCCTTATTGTAATTATAGACTCTTAGCAAAATATTTGAGAGGCCTCCTGCCCAACCGTATACCATCTTTAAGTAATTATAACATCTGAACAGAGTTGGCCTTGAGGAGTTCATTCCCTTCGAAGTAAATCCATTCCAGCTCTGTACGGCTGAGTTCATGATGGAATTCTTCAGTTCAAATCTGCTTTTCTGCTACTTTCACCCATTGGTCCAAACTCAACACTGTGGAGCTGAAAAGAGCAAGTTGAATCCCTTGTCTAATAAGACAGTGACATTAACCCCTATTCAGACTGAAAATAAAGATATGGTGTTAAGAAATGCTTTGAACAACTTCCACCATTTCGTTTACTTTCTTCCAGGTCAATCTTTTAACAAATAGAACCCCAAATTAAGCACAGTACTTCAGGGGTGTCCTGACCCTTACAGAGTACAGCAGGGCTGTCATCTCCCTGTGACAATTACTTCCATTTATATAGAAGACAACAAAAAAAGAGTCAAGTGAGATCATTTCTTTTAAAAGGAGATAAAAGTAGAAACAGAACTTCCATTGTTTGGGCCCCAGATTGGCCTTTATCAAGCTTAAGTTGTCAATTGACTTGAAATGCTAATTTAGTTCAATTTTTAAAAGAGACTTTTTTCATTAGCCTTTTTTAATGTGCTACTTGGGAGTGGGGTTGTCATTTCCTGATTGTTCTCTTTTGTTTTCTGATACTGATAGATGTAATTATCAAGGATACAACTTTTTCCCAGCACCTCATTATTTTTGATTGATTTTGAGAACGATTTAAACGTGCCTTTTTGACATTCTTGTTTTCAGTTATACTCCGGTTAAGCTACTCAGAGACTTTCAGAAAAGAGCATCTCATAAATTAAAAAAAATGATTATGATCTTTAATAATGTATACTTAAAAAAAAAACACATTATCCTGATTAACCCTCACCCGCCTCCATTCAATCTATATTCCATTAGGGCTTAGGCTTCCCATTTAGCCTCACCAAATTAAAAAAATATATATATTTTGTAGTTGTAAATGCTTTGAATTTTTTTAAACAAAGAAACTGAGTATAAAAAGAATTCTGTGAGTTCATAGTAATCCTCAAAAACAGAAAAGGAAAACTATCTCAGTTGCCACCATTGCAAGTGGCTACTTATTACAGTTGCCACCACTGGAATTGACTATTACATCAATTTCTTCTTCTGAAAATTGGTAATGTAAAGCACAAACGCACCAAGAGTTTTTAGGAGGAAGTATAGTTCATGCTTATTTGGTGAGGGAAAGCTCTTCTTTAGCAAAGATTGAAATTAGATGGGATGACAAAATTAGAAATTCACTATTTGCAATGCCAAATAAAATGATCCAGGATAATACTTATTGGATGCTAACACTATTGGAAGAAAACTTGTTCTGAGATACTCAATTTTCATCCTTTAGTGAAAGCGATAGCTGTAGCTGTTCATTGGATTTATCTGGTGGTAATCTCTTTAACCAGACTATTTTGTTTACTCTTACAAATAATGGGACAACCTGACAGCATGGGTCTCTTAAAAGTAATGCAATATGAGGTATTCATATCTAAAATGTATACCTGAAACTACTCGAAGATTTAGACTGAATGAACATTCCAGCTTTCAGGAAAAGTAGAAATAGAGAGGAACAAGCATTACACTTTGAGATAAAAGGAATTACACGAATCTAGAATATTCTTCCACACAAGTTAAGAATGTCCTTGGCCCGTTATTTTAAAAATGTCAATGTCATGGAGGAAAACAAAGTGGAGAGATTGTTCTCAGATAGAAAAGATTGAAAAGACTTAACTAATAAATGTATGCGTGAATGCAATGTGTGATGTTAATTTGGAGGGACAGCAGCTATAAAAAGGTTTTTGAGGAAATTGGGGAAATCTTACTGTCACCTGGTTATTAGGTGATATTGAGGAAATACTGCTACCTTTGTTAGATTTGATAATGATATTGTGGTTACATGGGTAAACGTCCTTTTTTTTAGAGATGCAAACTGACTATTTAGGGTGAAATGGCATGATATTTATAATTTCCTTTCAAGAGATCCAGAAAAAAATCAGTCACAGATAGGTAAAACAAATATGGCTAGACGTTAACAATGATTAAATGTAGGTATATGCTTGAACATTTTCATAATAAAAAAGAGGACTATATGAGTAGAGTAATTTATAATATGTAGTTTTGGTTACTTTATAAACACTAAATCTAACCTGGTAACTCCATTCCCTGTTCATTTTGTACCTCTGTACTTGGTGTGCATCCAAACTAATTTGTGCTTAGTTATTATAAGCAGCTTTGCAAACATTTTGGTACTTTTGATAAGGATATTTCCTTGGTTACAGATCTAATGTAAGAGGCTAGGAACTATAGCTTCCATTCATTTCTATGATAAAGTAATAATAATTATTTACAATTCTATCATGCTTTACAACCTATTAAAAAACTCGTATGCATAAAACTCACTTGTAACAAAACTGTGAGAGCAAAGGAGGGATTATTATTTTCATTTATGGATTAAGTGACTTGTCCCAAGTCATGCGAGTTGTGAATACCATAACCAATGTCAACATTCTACCCTGCCTCCCATCCACTGGGTTTTAACACAGTTGATACTTTGATCATTTGCAGGTAAATTTACAACCGTATTTTAAGTACATTTTGAAAGAACATGCTGCTTAGAATTGTGTAACACTTTGGTCTTTGACAATGCTAGGGGATTTCCGGTCAAGAAGGCAGAGTAGGAAAACAATGTGATCATCTTTTCTCAGGACCACATCAATTACAACTAACTACAAAACAAGCATCACTGTGAATTGCCTGAATCTTAATTGAACCGAAGCCCTACAACTAAGGACCTACAGAAGAAGCCACCTTGAGACTGGCAAAAGGGGCAGAGACACAAAATAGGCTGGTCCCACACCTCTGTGTGACCACTAAAAATCAGGAGGATGATATCTTGGCTGCAGAGTGCTCCCCTGGAGGAGCAAAGGATCCCACCCCACACCAGGCTCCCCCAGGGTTCTACTGCCAGGAAAAGAAGTTCCCATAACTTCTGGCTATGAAAACCAGTGAAGATTGTCGCTGAATGAAATGAAGGGAGGCTATAATCACAGGCACTCCTCTTAAAGGGCCCGTGAACAGATATACTCAATGACCAACTCACTTGCTCTGAGCTCCAGTGCTGGAGCAGCAGCTTGACAGGTGCCAGGGACATACCTGGAGGAAATGAACTGTCTAGCTTTGGTTGAGGGCTAGAGGGGCAGCTTTCTCTCAGAGGGAGGAAGTGGAGGAAGCTATTATTTCCTTGTTGAGCCTTCCCCCTCCAGGTGTGCAGACTCAAGTAGTCACCATATCAGAGTCTCCATCAAACAGGCTATCACCTTTCATCTGCCCAGCCCTAGTGATTCCATGAGACCTCGCCCCACCCAACTTTCAGGCCCACCCAAGCCCCTTCCAGTGGTTTTTCCTTACAACCTGCCTTAGCTCATGCTGTGGACTGTCCTAAGACCTCTCAAAGGCTTACAAAACCCAAACAAGCAGCATCTGGCTTCGGCATGTCCCACATCCCTGACTGAATAGCCCTAAGCCTACCACTAGTTGCGGCCAGCCTCATTTCAGAGACTGGCCCATTGAGGCACCTCCAAACCCAGTCCAGGCAGTGGTCATCCAAAGATTGCTTTGTGCCTCATACCAGGTAATCTCAGGCAGGGAACTGGCTATTGCTAAACTTGGCCTGCAGCACATCCCAGGGCAGGCATGCCTGGTGGACAGCTCTGGACTAAGCCAGTGCATCACCCAGACACTTGTATGTCTATTTCCTTCACTAGATTAAAAAAGCCCTTGCACCACAGCTCCTCCACTGTAGTCACTGCCAGTCCTTATAAACAATCAATCTGAGGGTCAACCCTCCCACTGACATGCAGACAACCACCAAGGATCAACTACAACAGGAGGGCACAAGCAACCCACATAAGGGACACACCTGGAGCACCTGACTCAGGCGATGAAAGAGACTGCACCGTTGGGTCCCTGAGTACACCTACTACATAAAGCCACTCTACTAAGACTGGATGGCATAGCAACCCTACCTAATACAGAGAAACAAACACAGAGAGGAACCCAAAATGGGGAGACAAAGAAACATGTCTCAAATAAAAGAACAAAATAAAGCTTCAGGAAAAAGAACTAAACAAAATGGAGACAAGCAATCTACCAAATGCAAAGTTCAAAACACTGGTTGTAAGGATGCTCAGTGACCAACAAAGAGATAGAAAACATAAAAACAGAAATAGAAAACATAAAAGAGAACCAGTTAGAAATGAAGAATACCAATAACTGAAATAAAGAATCTATTAGAGGAAATCAATAGTTGATTAGATGAAGCAGAGAACTGATTAACCAATTTAGAAGATAAGGTAGCAGAAAACACCCAATCAGAAGAGCAAAAAGAAAAAAGAATCCAAAAAAAATGAAGATAGTTTAAGAGGCCCCTGGTACATCAAGCATAACAACATGCATCATATGGGTACCAGTAAGAGAGGAGAGAGAACAAACACTTGAAAATCTATTTGAAGAAATAGTGATGAAAAGCTTTCTTAATGTAGGGAAGAAAATAGACATACAAGCCCAGGAAGTGCAGAGGGTCCTAAACAAGATGAACCCAAAAAGGCCCACACCAAGACACATCATAATAAACGTGCCAAAGGTTAAAGACAAAGCGAGAATCTTAAAAGCAGCAAGAGAAAAGCAGTTAGTTACCTACAAGGGAGCTCCCATAAGACTATAAGCTGATTTCTCAACAAGATACTTTGCAGGCCAGAAGGGACTGGCAGGAAATATTCAAAATGATAAAAAGCTAGGATCTACAACCAAGATCACTTTACCCAGCAAAGCCATCATTTAGAATAAAAAAACTGACAAAGGGCTTCCCAGACGAGAAAAAGCTAAAGTAGTTCATTACCACCAAACCAGTATTATAAGTAACCTTAGAGGGATTTAAGATAAAAGAAAAAGATAAAAAAATATGAATAATAAAATGACAATAACTACATATGACATCATACAATTTCATGAACTCATCCTAGAAAAAGTGCTGCATATCTCATTGCTTAATATCACTACGGTCACCTTCAAAGTACTCCCCTTGGGAAGCTATGCACCGACACCAATGCCTAGTCCACTCTTTTTCTGGAATGGCAATCAGAGCTGTCGTTGTCCCCAACATCTGACAGTTGGTGAATTTGCCACTATGTGCTTACAGTGGCAGCACTGTATAGACAACTCAGTAAGGTGTCATAACTTTGGCAAGTTGTTCATATAGTGGTGCCAATAGAAGCGCACAGCAACAAGTTCACGAACTTAATTGTCAGATTTTGGGGATGAAGACAGCTCTGATGACCATTCCAGAAGAGTTCCAAAATTGCTTTGAAGGGTGCACGAGGCACTAACATCAGTGCCTAGCTTCCCAAGGGCAGTAATTTGAAGGTCACCATAGTGATATTAAACAATGAGATATGTAGCACTTTTTCTAAGATGAGCTCTCGAAATTAATTGTCTGAACTCATATCTATCAACAATAACTTCAAATGTAAATGGATTAAATGCTCCACTCAAAAATCTAGGGTGGCTGAATGGATAAGAAAACAAGATCTTTGCATATGCTGCCCACAAGAGACTGACTTCAGATTGAAAGGCACACACAGACTAAAGTAAAGGGATGGACAAAAGATAGTTCATGAAAATGGAAACAACATAAAAGCTGAGATAACAATACTTACATGGGACAAAATAAACTTCAAAATGAAGGTGGTAACAGGAGACAAAGAAGAACCCAGTAATTCCACTTCTGGGTATTTATCCAAAGAAACCCAAAATGCTACTTTAAGGGAATGAATGCATTCATAGGTTCATTGCAGCACTGTTTACAATGGCCAAGGGGTGGAGACAGCTGGGTGCTGTTGATGGATGAACTGATACAGAGTAGCTGGTACATATATACAGTGGAATATTGCTCGGCCATGGAAGGGAAAAGGTTCTTGCCATCTGTGGTGGCATGGATGAACTTGGAGGGTATTGTGTTGAGTGGGTATGTGAAACAGAGAAAGATAGATTCAATGTGATTTCACTTATGTGTAGAATTTAAAGAATAAAATGAATATACAAAACAGAACAAACTCAGATATAGAGAACATTCTGATGGTTGCCAGATGGGGGGGTGTTGGGGGGTTGGGTGAAAAAGTGAAAGAGATTAAGAAGTACACATCAGTTGTTAAAAAGTAGTCATGGGGATGTAGGGTATAGCATAAGACACATAGTCAATAATATTGTAATAACTATGTATGGTGTCAGATGGGTACTAGACTTATTGGGGTGATTGATGGGAGGGGGGTTGGGGGCAGGGTGAAAAAAGTGAAGGAATTAATAAGTACAAATTGGCAGTTACAAAACTTAGTCATGGGGGTTTAAAGTAAAGCATAGGGAATATAGTCAATAATATGGTAATAACTATGCAGTGTCAGGTGGGTACTAGACTAGTTAGAAGGCATCACTTCTTAAATTATATAAATGTCTAACCATTATCTTGTATACCTTGAATTAATATAAAATCATGACTGTCAAAATAAATAAAGTGTAAAAAAAAGCCTCATTTTTGTGAAAAGTAAAAATTACCTGTCTGTGAATAATTAAAATATTGTTCAAGTGTTCATTTTATCTTCTTCACATTTTCTGTATTTTCCAAAGTCTGTGCAATAGACATTGACTACTTTTTAAAAAGAGAGAGAATGCTAGAGATGGTATGAGAATAGCTTATGCCAGTGCAGAAACTGTTTCTGGCCACCTTCACCTTAGGTTTCCAGTTGCAGATCCTTGACCCAGATCCATAGGGTAGAACTGGCTCCTCAAAGTCACCTAGTCTACTGCAAAATTTTCTTTTGCTCTCAGTGTCCTCCAGTTCTATTGCTATGTTTTTAACTATATTTTTATGTTTATTTGTCCTGCTTGATACACAAAAAACAACTTCAATCTGAGAGCTCATAAGTCTCTCCTGAAAATTTTCAGTGATCTTGTCTTCAGTTTTTAGGTATCTTTCACGTTCCATTCACTCCTACTGGAACACCTATTCAATACTGATTGGAGTCTTGCAGTCTATCCTCCATGTATGTTAACTGCTTTTTCATGCATATTTTAAAAATCAGTTTGTCCTTTACCTTCTGATCTAGGTGGTTTTCTCTGTACTCTTACCAACCTTTGATTTTTCTCTTCATTGGTCTCCAGTTTAGAATTTATCCTATCCACCACAGCCTTTATTTCAAAGACTACTTTTCATTTCTAACATTTCTAATTTAAGCATTCAAGTGCTCTTGTTAGTTTTCTACTTGGATGTACATATAAATTTGTCACTTTTTAGTGGGAATCACACTTTTGTTTATCTTTCTGAGCTTCTAAACATACTTATTTCAAAGTCTTTAGCAGACTGTTCCATATACAGTAGACGCTCCATTAACTAGAACTCAAGCAACTAGTATCCTCAACCAATTGGCAAAAAGTTTTTTACTGATTGATTGAGATTTTGCCGATTGCTTATGTGCTGGTTAACAGAAAGTTTGCTTACATTTATTTGGCGTCTACCAATCCCCATAGGTGCCGGTTAGCTGAGAGTTTCTTTTGGATGGAATCTTGGTCTCATAGCAGTTGGGTTTTCTGTGTGTGTTTGGTATTTGACTAGAATTAGATTCATGCACACATTTTGGAATCTTGGTTGGTAGCCCATTTGTAGTGAGAGATTTTTTCCTATGTGCTCATTCTTCCCTTTCCAGTAGTTTTGCTGTTGCATCTAAAAGGCCAGACCAGGCTACTAGACCAGGCTAGGTCTCACAGGGGCATTTCCTACACGTCTACCGTGCTGCAGGTCTATAGGAGATGCTGTGAGTTGAATCACAGAGCTGGCATATGGTAAATTCAGTTTTAAGTCCCCAAACTGTATCTCTCTTCCTACAGTTCTAACTCTCCAGCTGAAAATTCCTAGTCCCAGCCAGGTATTGATCAACAACAGATTTTTTTCCCTCAGCCTCCTGTCGTGGGCAATGAAGTTCCTCCCTTCCTCCCCGGGACCTGCTTTAAGTAGTGGGTTTGACTTTGTCCTACAGAGATTAAATTCTAGTTACCACCTCTTATTTCTTGAAGAGTCCAGCAGACCCCCAGGTTGCAAAAACAGAGAATTGTTTTGAATTTAACTAATTCCATTTGGTTTTCTATCTTTACATTTTATCTATCATAGCTTTGGGGGCATCAAAGCATAATGGTACAGAGCCATCTTCCAGAATGTCCCACAGCCCTCAACACATATGTCCTGCCCATATGGAAGAGCTAGTCCATGACTTGGTCAGAACGTCCTGAAATTAGGATGTTGTACAATAATGCTATAAAATATCCATTCCAAATATACCCAACAGTCTTGGTAGGCATGCAACTTTAGTTTCTGCAATTAGTTACTATTTACTTGCTTCATCATTTAAGTGTGTGACAAATCATTGAATGGCCGTGAATCTTAATTTTCTTCCTTGTAAATTAAAAATAAAAGCTTATGTTTTAGAGTTGAGGTGAGAAGCAAGTGAGAACCATATAAAAGTGCTTATTACCATGCCTACCATGTAGCATGCCTGCATTAAATAATAACTAACTTTACTACTCTTTACCTGACAGTTTTTTATGGGGATGGAAGGGAGTACTATATAAACCTTCTGGCACAGCATAGTTGCTTGTCAAAGAGTAGTTCTTACTCTTTTATGTGGACCTTGCAACCACACTAAATTTTCTTTAAACTAAAATCCATGAATTTAGATTCTATGCCAATAAAGAGTACACAATGTTTATTTAAAAACACTTTAAAAATTAAAGCATAAAGATTATCACAGGTTGGTGACAGGGCTGGGGATTGGGAAGGAAGGTAGAAAATAGAAAACGGTTCAACCTAGGTAGGAAACTAAAAGCTGTTTTTAAAGACTGTAGCAATATATATTGTAATTCTAAGAATGAATATACTAATTACAAATGAGACATATATTTATGATCAGTAGCACCTTTACTTGGCAGTATTTTGTTGGTAAGCATTTGGATATTATATGTGAGTGAAAATAATAAACCTACAGCTTTCCACAAATACTCAGTACTTCAGAAATTTTACTAATTTAGTTTGGTCATTTTCCAAGTAATTCTGAATTTGTGTGAAAATAAATCACTGAACAGAGAGGTGGGGAAATGGGTGAAATAAAATGAAAGCTACTAATGATGAAAAGCTCACCAAAATAATTCATTGAAAAACACCAATATCAATTTTCTATTGTGTTGTCATGTGGTGGTTAAAAAGAGAACACTATTGTTTTACTGCTTATTTCGGAAGACTATATAGCACATTACATAATGTCTGGCATGTGCTAAGATCCCAATAACTAAGAGATATTAAATATGATTCTAAACTCAAGGAGTTACAATATCATTGTAGAAAGAAGACACAAACATTCAAGTATTCTAAGTATTTTGCCTAAATAACATGGCAAAGCAGTACAGGACCAAGTGTCAGTGCATAGATGGCAAGAGAAGACACTTAACGTATCAGATGGGGACACATTAACATGGTCAAGAAAAATCAGGAAAAACTCCCTAGGAGAGAAAAGATGATCTGACGTCTACAAACGGCAATAATTTCCTTGAATTCAAAACTGAGTTACATAGGCAAGAGGAAGGCAAAAAAGAACAGAATTCGGACTGAATAAGATTGCTTTGGTCAACTGAGTGGACAGACAAAAAAAGGAAAGACAAAAATCCAGTACAAAAAACGCTGGAAAAAATGTTTGTTTTAAATAACTAAGTTGCAATTTTTTTCTTGTGATTTTAGACAAATTCTGCATAGGCTCAGAACTTATAAGAAAATAATATTTAATCACATTTATTTGTACAAATAAAATCCCAAACTCCATGAAGGTATAACTTTAAGCTACCACTAACTTTGAAATTAAGGGGTAAAAAAGTCAAATAATGTTTTTCAGTTTTTCTTGGGTTCTCTTTGTCTATTAGATAAAATAACATTAAAGTACCATATTTTCCGCACTATAAGGCGCACCTAAGAGCCTTAAATTTTCTCAAAAATCGGCCGTGCGCCTGATAATCCGGTGCGCCTTATGTGTGCACTGAGTTCCAAAATCTGTAAAAATGTTGTTGGGAGTTCCCTGATGGTGTAGTGGCTTGGGGCTTCGGTGCTGGCGCTGTCAGCGCTGCGGCCTGGGTTCGATTCCCAGCCAGGGAGCTACCCACATACCAAAAAGCAAAAACAATAAAAAATAAAAAAAATAAAAATGTGCGACTTTGGTAAACGCTCCGCTTGATTGACTGTGGGACCATTTCCCGCTCACACAGGGACGCAATACGTACACTACGTGCGCTGGCAGCGATAAACCAATCAGAGAACACTACGTAATACGTACAGTACGTACGCTTACTTCCGCCACGCCTCTGGTAGGTATACTACCCCTATGCTACAAAACAACATTTGTTTGTCTAAGGACCCCCGAAAATGGCACCAGTGAAGAAACATGGATTTGTGGGAGAAGATTGCTTAAAAAATAACGTGAGTGTATTGTTAAATAGTAGAATAAAGTTCAACTAAACTCACTGTTTTGCTTCCGTTACCTTGTTTTGTAGGCCGTATGTTTTAGCATGTGCCTTATAATACGGTGCACCTTATGTATGGGTTAAGTACAGAAATAGACCCCGTAATTGAGACTGCGCCTTATAATCTGGTGCACCTTATGGTGCAGAAAATATGGTAGTTGATTTTCAAAGGTTTCATCAATAGTCAAAAACCAGTAAATAACTGAGTGTTGAAAAAAAGTCTAGTATCTATTAAAAAACAATACCTAGTGCTAAAGATACAGTAATTTCCATAAATTATATCAAACAAATTTCATGAAAGGACTTTATTACCTTGAAATTCATGATACATCATTTTTTGAAGTTTAAAATTATCTCCCAACAAATTTCCCCCAAATGTGCCTTTCTATGTACTTGAACTTGTTGCCTAATATTAAAGGCTCAATTTGAGCCCATTTCCCATAGAAAGAGATGCTTTCTTAGTCTCACTTATTCATCTCCACTCCTCTGATATTTCCTGATGCAGATACCGGGGTGTATTCCAAGGAACTTACCTTATCTCTCCCACTACAGAGGCCACTGAGACCCTGCAGGTAAGATATCGTCATCAGACGATCTCATTTAATGTTACAGGTTCAGTTGCTGTTTATTTTTATGCCATAGCAAATCTACCTGAATCAATCTCCTAGTGTTGTCCATAACGAGTAGTTAATAAATTTCATTTACTGACTGTCCAATGGTCAATCTAATGAGACATCCCCCATCCATCACCTTCATTCCTAAGGTACTACCTGGGATTTGTCCATTTCTGCCTGCAAACCTCTTTACCCGCTTACACTGGACCAGAAATCAGTGAATTGGAAGACGCTGAGTAACAGACTAAATTGATGATGCAGTAAAGGTATAAAAAAAAAAAATCACCAGAGTATGTGCTAACTCCTTTTGAGTTAGGACAGGAAATTTGTTTCTAGTTACCCTATCTATAATATTTTGTTCATTCCTAGTGTTCAGGAATTTATGATTCGTAGTAGGTTCCACTTAACTTCCTACATTGACTGTTTTATAGATGTTCCTATCATTCAAGAAAGCTAAGAAATTGGGAGTAGGGGAATAGAAGTTTAAATAACAAGTTTTATATAAACACAAATCTAAGGGAAAAAGGAAGAATTCAGGACTTTTGCCTTACATCAAATAAGGGTCTATTTTCATACTGATTGTGTGCACCTTAGAAAGTTCAAACCTTCCCTTCTGTCTCACCACTGGCAGACTGAGGAGCTGTGGCTGATAGATACTGGGGATATAAAGTTGGAGAGAGGAGGGAGTAGAGACATTAAGCAGTATGCTGCAACACCATTAAATTACAGCATAGGCCCACGGAGGTCCAGTCCTGAAAGTTGGTAATACGATTTACAATCCCACCATAAACTGGAGAAAGTTCTATGAGCGAAAAAAAAATATTTTAAAAATCCATAAGAAATATTTTCTTAAGTATATAACTTCTGCCCTAAAACCAAGTTGAGAATATAGACAGGTTAACTCTTAACAAGTACTAGTACCATTTACTAGAGATTTTCATTACTATCTAAAGAATAACAGAGAGGAGTTTTATCTAATATTAAGTTACAAAAGTTTCCTTTTGATGCTGTTATAATCTATTACGTGTTGTAACAATTATTTCAATAAAATTGATTTATCTTCTAAAGGAGCGTAGGCTTTTTAAGGGTAGCCAGTGCGTTTCGTCTTACTCATCTTGCATTACTGCAATTTATAACATAATTATTTACACACAATGAATGGATATGTGAATGATTCATACCTGCTCACTGTAAAATAAAAAATCTTTGCTTCCTCCCACTTCTCTTTAGATAAAGGATCCTGTGGAGTCCATTTATTCTCCTTTGTTTATATTCCCGATCTACCCTTCCAGCTATTCTGTCAAAGGCACACTTTGTGTCCTGGCAGTTTCGTGGCTTATCTATAGAATGTACTCTCTTCTAATTTGGGCATTTTCAGTTAGCCTGTACTGACCTACCTTACCTCATGTCCTTCTACTCCCAAGAGTTCTTTTCTGCTTCTCTCTTTCTCCCTACTTTCATTTTGGGTTCTGCCTTCTCTCATCCATCCTTTCCACTTGAACAGCTTTTGCACTGACGATTGTCAGACCACCCTTCTCTCCTCCTTCATTGCTTCTAAAACCCCACCTACTCCTCAAAGCTTGTGAGCTTTGGGTGTTTCCTTTATTATTCCTGTTGTTATACTCTTCAATATTAAGTTTTATTGGGATAGAGGTGTGTTTTCTTGACTTTACCGATTTTAAAACATACCATGCAGTTACAATACATGAGGGCTCTCCAGAAAGTATCTAGACATGTAGTATGAAAAACAAAGGTATTTATGGCTGGATATTTTCAGGACAGCCCTCATATATAAATGTATAATACAGTAGGGTTCTTTTGGATTTTTAAAATTCTTCCTCATTCTTCATTCCAAAATATCTTTTAAAAAAACAGAATAAAATTCCCTTATATTCTTTATACTTTTAAAGGTTCTAGTACAAGCTTCTACAGAGCATAATGGATTTTTAGAATTGAGAGGATTAAGTGAGTTCATCTATTTCACTTTGCTCACCACAGGCAGTGAAAGTGAGGGCAAAAGAGATGAAGTATTCTCGCCTGTGACTCAACAGAAAGTTCCAGCAAACCCAGAACTCCAGGGCACCATGAATTTTCCCACATTTATATGGTAGGCTAGGACCTTTATATTCAGGAATTTCTAACTATTGCCAGATTGGCTCTCCATTGCGCTTCAAACTTACTGTGACTCCTCTTGGCACTGGACTGCAGGACTGCCTGTTAAATGCCACCTCTCCACTGCTAATTCCTGCTACAAACTGCTGGCTTCTTTGAGGGTTCTCACTTCTCCGTGTATACTTTTGGTACAGAATTCAGTATATTATATTCAAGGCATCCAGTACCCAGCACACTGCCTGACGGGGAGCATTTGTGAAGGAGTGCATGAACTATATAGAAATGAACTGATTGGGGCTTTTTATAAGTATACCCAAGAGTAAGTGTTTTCAGAGGAATTTATTGGAGGGAACCAGATGGCTGCCACCAAACATGTCCACATTCTCCATCACACATAACCTGTTCAGATTATCCCAGAAAGATTAAAATATAGGCCTGAAAAAGGTCCACATAGTCATTGTTGATAATATATCTTGCAAAGCTAGGATTTTCCATCTAAAAAATGTCCAACAATAAAATCTGAGAAAATTTGTGTCCCTTTCCCAGCAGAACTCTTGTTCCTGGAGAGCACTGCTTCACATACAGAATATAAGGGGAAGGTGCTAAGAAAAAGATGACAATATTAAATGTGACCTTTTTTTTAAATCTGTGCAAGGGATGCACTGTAATTTTTTTAGATGCGCTTTAACGATCCAGTTGATAAACCAGTCATTCTTTTAAAAGATATTTTGGAATTTCATTGTTGAATAACCTTACTAGATATTTGAGGTATTCCTATTTCTATTCTTGCTAACTCCTCACCATCTTAATATGCATATGATTTGCTATTTAAGGGTATGTTTTATTTTTGAAGTTTTATTTCTTTGCCAAGAGAAATATGAAATAATATCTATGTGTTTCCTATTCTGTACCCAGTGACTATACTCAATGCCCGTCTCAGGTCTGAAACTTCAACAGCTGTTAAATGAATTAAAGAACAAATGAATGAATGAACTAGATGTTTTTGGAATGATTTAAATTTGGTATAATAAAATGATATCAATCGAGACCCTATTATGGTGCTAAAAGTATCTGTCTTCCATCAAAATGATTTCAATTTTCCGATCCGAATAGGTATAGACATTAAACTTAGAGGGCTTCCTGTCAGTTTTTCAGCTCTATTATTTGGTCATTTAGTCCAGAGGTCCCTAACATCACCCCCCCAACCCCGCCAGCACACAGCAGAAGGTGAGTGTAGGGCTAGTGAGCGAAGCTTCATTGGTATTTACAGCTGCTCCCCTTGCTGCATTCCACCTGAGCTCTGCCTTTTGTCACATCAGCAGTGGTATTGGATATATTCTCATAGGAGTGCAAACCCTACTGTGAACTGTGCATGCAAGGGATCTAGGATGCACACTCCTTATGACAAGCTAATGCTTGATAATCTGAGGTGGAGCTGAGGCTGTGATGCTAGTACTGGGGAGCGGCTGCAAATACAGATTAACATTAGCAGAGAGGTTTGGCTGCACAGAGGCCATAATAAATCAATTGCTTACAGACTCATATCAAAACCCTATCTGTGAGTGACAAGTGACAATTAAGCTGCATCTGGTAGCAGGCTTTATAGTGGCAAGTGAGTTGTATAATTATTTCATTATATATTACAATGTAATAATAATAATAGAAATAAAGTGCACAACAAATGTAACACTCTTGCATCATCCTGAAACCATCCTCCCTCCCCTCCCCCACCCTCACTCCCACTCATGGAAAAACTGTCTTCCATGAAACTGGTCCCTGGTGCCAGAAAGTTTGGAACTGCTGATTTAATCATCCTTCCCACCTCCCCTTCCCTCCTTCCTTTCTTATGTTGTTCCTCTTATTTTTTTTTTAAAAGAATGATGTTTAGCAAACATGTGGTCACTATTTATAATTATAAATTCCATATTTCTGAACTTTTTTTTATCAAGAGCATTTATTACAGCTCATTTTTGTTTCTTTACTGTAAGCCAAACTTATAAATATAAAATATCCAAGATAATCCTTATATTTGTATTAAGATGAGTAAGTTAACATCAGACTTTGTCAAGTAAGATTTATCAGTGTCATTTTAATTTCTCAATCAAGGTGTATTATCTGTTTTTAAATATCTCAATCACTTACTTATTAGTAATTTTTAAAATACAGTATTGTATTCCAAATATAAATCAAGAGTTGATGCATCTAAATTACAAATCCTATCCAAAAATAAGAACAATTTTTTTTTTACCACTTTTCTTTCTCCAATATATTTGATCTAGAGAACAATGCCAATGGGTTTTAGGCCAACAAATAGCAACCCTTTAAAATTAATTGCTTCTCAAACCATTCACTTGCTTCTTGAGCTACGAGAATAAATATCTTAAATTTTGTTAATGTGCTTATTAGGATTTTCATTTACACTTTTAATTTTCTTAAGTATTATTTCCCCAAGATTTGTTTTTGCTCCCCTGCTCTACATGATACGTTTTAATCCAGTAACACTCGTGAACATTTTCCATTCTCTCTCTTTAACTACTTTTCTTACCTAAGTATATGCTCATCCATTTAATGTTTTCTTACCATGTATAATTATGGTCCGATGACTATCTCTGACCGCAAAGCATATAAAGTAATATTTTTATCTTGGTGGTCATTACACTCTCTTTGTTCCTTGATTTATATTGCTTCTAGATTTGTTTCAAAACTTGATTATGCTTTTCTATTTCATTAACTTTGTGGAAGTAAGACTTTTTAGATGCATTCTGACTGAATAATCCATAATTCTAGTATTAAATTATTCTAGATTATAATAAGTTAATTGAAAAACATTATATTTGTAAGTGTACACAGGGATATGTATGGACTTACACAAAGATATCATATAAATGATATTCCATATACAAAATTGTAGAGTATTTTATGTTTACCAAGAACTTTCACATATATACAGATCATTTACTCTTCACAATATCCCTATAAAATAGTCCATATATGGATCATGCTTATTCTAGCCATGAAGAAACTGAAGCTTAGAAAGAACTAGTGAAGATCACACAGATGGTTCTGTCAAAAATTATTTGAACTTATTTTATTTTTACTTTTTTGCTAAGTGCAATTTTTTGTTCTGGTTTTTTTTTTTTTTTTGCTAAGTATAATGTTCTCTTCTACTATGTTATGTTGTGTATGCTTCAACTCCTCATACCCATAATGGGAGTGTCTGCATAACAAAAACTTTTCAGACTTACTTGAAGGCTTGTTTATGTTCAACAAAACAGTTTGTTTTTTTGTCTTGATGTGAGAATTTTATGGGATTTCACCTGCCAGTCAATCTCTTTATCATATGTATTGCACAATTTATTACATACTTATGAGGAGTCTTACATTCCATGTATGTGTGGTTCTAACAAACTATACCACTATTTAGTTCTCAAAGAAACAGTTCCTTCTTTGTTTCTTTTCCCATTTGTTTTAATCACCATGTTTCAATTATTTACAAATGTTTACTAAGAGCCAATGATGTATGAGGAACTCTCTTGGGAAACATGGAGGACACCAAGCCAAGACCTGCCTCCTCCCCTCTCTCCAACTCTTTGCTGTAGTCCCGTGCTGACCCCAGCCCTTAAGTCTGCCAGGCATGCTTCTGCCTCAGGACTGTGGCTTTGCAAATTCTCTCCGATTTGTTTTCTCTCTGTACCAGTATCTGCAAAGCTAACTCCTGCCCATTCATTTGCTATTTCCCTCAACTACTTTGGTACTTCATTAATACTTCTATTATGGCACATATTCTTTTCTGCTTTTTTATTATATTTGTTGCTATATATTACACTAAGCCCTCAGGGGGCTACACTGGGGAGAAAAACATATTCAAATAATTATGCCCATCCTCTTTACATCTGATAGCCTAATGCATCATACATAGAAGGACATTAATAAATCTGTTATGTTAAATAAAAGAACCAGGCAAGAAATAAAAAGCTAATACTATAGGTTAATGTTCCACAAAGTGTGAGAAAGGTGTGAGATATGTACCACGTTAGGTATAATGTATGGACACTGTTCTTTCTAATAACACAAAAAATGTTTCACTGAGATGATACTATGTCTTTAATACTGCCACAATATTTGACAAATTTACTTGTAACAATGAAAGAACAGGTTTTAGTCTAACAAACCTTGAGTATAAAGCTAAAATTTGTAAAACATTATTTTGCATTAATTGTAATAGTTTTATATTTATTTTCTATTTATGATGAGTGATACTAACAGTTGGGAATATTTTTGCTTTTATGTTAACAGTAAATGCTTACAAAGAGTACTTATAACGTAAGTACTACATAGAGTAACTATTAAACACGTGTGTGCCCAACTTAGCTTCCTGTGTAGTCTTCCTAGACAAGCCACTACTCTGTCTGACTATGCGTTTCCCATATTATTGAGGATAAATGTTTTCATGTTTCCTGGACCTTGATGTTTTCTATTTGTGAAACGCCTGTTCATGTTAATTTCCCATTTTCTTATTTAGTGGTTTTCTTGTTGATTTGGCTGTTTACTACATAATTAGAATATTACATATTTAGAAAACTAGTAACTTTTCCCGGTAAGTTAAAATATGTTTTATCATCTTGTAGCTTTGATTTTTGCTCACTTAATGGTAACTTTTGGTAAATAGAAGTTATTACTTTTAATGTGGATGAACATATCATCATTTTATTGTGATCTATACTGTCTGGATATTATTTGAGAAATAGCTCCCTAACTAAGGTCATAAAAATATTCTCTGTATTTTTTTCCAAAATATTCATACCTGTGAGTTAGGATTCAAATTATTTTTTCATATGCTAACGAACTGAATACTCCATCTAGTCCCCATTTAGGTGCAAAGACAGCTCTATTCTGTGTTGAGTTTTTATATGTTTGGTATCTCTTGGAGAACTTTGTTGTTCTATGAACTCATATTACATCTCCTAATTACTGCAGATTTATTATAAATTGATTACATAATAGTACAAATCCTCCGTTGCCTATTTATGCTGTTAAGGGAATTTCTGCTTTCATTCTTCCATATGCATTCTTGAATCTGCTTTTTAATTTCCAAAAAATAAAAATATAAATAGTACATTTAAAACCTGTTGAAATTTTCACTGGAGTGGCTATGAATCTACAGATCTAATTAGACATAAGTGACTTCACAGTATCAAGTCTTCTTATCCGTGAACAAGCTGTATCTGGTCAGTTATTTGGGTCTTTTAAAATATATTTCAATAATATCTTATTTTCTCCATAAATGTCTTACTACATCTTATAAGATTTTGTCTATTATAAATTGGATTATTTTAAAACATAGACTAACTTTTGTGCTAATGAAAAAAATCTAATTGCCTTCCATGAATTGATTTGGTAACTGCAATTTGCTAAAGTTTTATTCATTATATGTCTTTAGATTCTTATTGTTCTGTATATAAGCATAAGACCTCCAAATGACAGTTAACTTTGTTTCTATTCAATTTTAGTGCTACCTTTTAAAATACTTAAATTAATTTTTCATCTTACAATGGTTGTTAGATCAACCAGCAGGCCTTCCTAGTGATTTTATTATAAAATAATAATTATATGCTTTTTTTCACTATTTATGATGCTTACTAAATATAGTATTTTTAAGTAGTCTTTATTAGAGTAAGGAAATTCCTGCCTATTCCTAGTATTTTCTCCTTTTTGTAAATCAGAAAATTACATTGAATTTAGTTTTTTTCTGAAACTTAGGATTAACACATAACTTACCTCCTTTAAACTGTTAATATGCATTTTGGGGTTTGGTTTTTTTTGGTAACATTGTAATTGAGAAATAACACACATGTGGTAACTGCTGTAATCATAAGTGTATTGCTTGATGAAATTTTACATGTGTAGATACCAATGTTAGTAACCACTACATAGATTAAGATATGGGACATTTCTAGCACCAAGACAAAGCTCTCTTACCCCTTCGCAGTTGATACTATCCAAGAGGTAGTGATCCAGACTTTGATCATCACAAGTTAGTTTTGTCTATTCTTAAACTTTATATGAATGGAGTCATGTAGTAGTATTTATCTGGTTCCTTTTTCTCAATATTATGTGCCGGTATTAAGTCATTCAGGTTGTTATACAGCAGTAGTGATTCTTTATTGCTGTGTAGCATTCCATTGTACGAATGGAATGAATTCATACCATTATATGAATGTATTTATTCATTCTAGCTGACAGACATTTTGATTGACTCTAGCTTGAAACTTAAATACAAAAGTTATTATGAATATTCTTGCTCATAACTTGTGGTAAACACATGCACTCAGATACAGACCAAGGAGGAACACTGATGGATCACAGAGTAGGTTAGTATTCAACTTGAGTATAAACGGCCCAATCGTTTTTCTAAAGCAGAAGAACAATATTATACTCCCACTGGTACAGTAAAAAAATTCCAACTGCTCTTCATTCTTGCAACAAAAAATAATTTTTGCATTCTTTTTTATTTCCGTCATTCTGATACATGTGGTGATTCTCTTACTATTTTTTTTAACTTTTGCACATATAAAATTATGCCTCCTCTTTCATGATTAATATTATTTACTTTTTAACTTGATTAATCTTATCAGAAGCTTTTAAATCTTGTTAGTCTTTTCTAAAAACTAACTTTTTACTCTGTTGGCCTCCTTGTTATTTGTTTTCTATTTCATTACTTTTTGCTCTTAGTTTTATTACTTTCTTCCCTTTTACTTTCTTATGGCTTTGTTTTGTTGTTCTGCTTCTAATGTCTTAGGTTAAATGTTTAGCTCATTGATACTACATTATGCCTCGTTTGTTTACTAATATGTATTTTTATGTTCTAATGACTTCCCCTCTAAGGACTACTTTATTTATATCTCACAGATTTTTAAATGTAGTTATCTTTGAGTTCTAAGTATTTTTAACTTTTATTTTTATGCCCTCCTTCTTCTAGGTGTGGTTTTAATTTTTAAATTTGTGTTTTTTAAAAATATCTTTTTCATTTATAATGTACTTGGATTAGGGTCACATCATGTGATCTATGCAAACTTTAACTTTTAAAGGTGAGAAATAACCTAAATGTAATAAACTGCTGTAATCTTGAGTGTGTTGCTTGAAATTTTATGTATGTGTATATCTTGCCTTAGTATAGGAATTTTTACAGAATTTCACCTGCCACTAAATTTCTTTATGAAGTGAATTGTATAGGATATTACATAGTTATGAGGAGTCTTATGTTCTGCTTACTTGCTTTATGATAGTAAGACAGTAAAGGAGACCAGTTAGTTTATAATGGCACGACTTGGCTTGGAGAGAGGATGCAGAAGATACGAACACAAGAGAAAATACCTGGACAGTGACAGACCCAAAATGTTAGGAGAATAAGATACAAGAGATACAAACCAAGTTTCAGTCAAGAATAGCTAGGACAAAGGTGGAACACTGACAAAAATTGGAGAAAAAGCAATTATGATTTGATTGACTCAAAGGACTAGTAGAATGTCCAACTGCTAACATCAAATGGATAGCTGAAAATCTGACTGGGATTTAAAAAGGGGGGGGAATTAAAAAAAAGAGTATAAAAAGGAAACAGGCTATTTAGGCCTTTAAAAAGGCTTTAGCAAAGTTCTCAGAATTAGGTTGCTAATGTTCTAGGATACTCAGTACATCTGAAAGAAAACTACATCTATATTATGCAGTGAGTGGAAAGATAGAGTAATAAGAGCTCTCAATATTCTTTCATTATTCAAAATCATCTTGAGTAGATATTTATTAATCTTTACTTCAACACAGTTACAGTTAAAATGTAAAATGCCTAAATAGAATTCTACCACTACAGAGAATTATTCCAAACTCTTCTAGTCTAGTACTCAAAGGACAAATATTATGTGAAATTTAGGATTCATGATTGTATACGAAAACTTTCCTATTTTTGAATTCCATATGTTCTAAAATGACACTTGAACCATATGGAAAGGATCAGGAAAAAATCCAAAGTGGATGTAAATACAGAAAATCTCAGGCTGGTGGTGGCAGTAAATTCAATAGTAGGTAAGCATGGAACTAGGGACAAAGAGGAGAGATGAGGCAGCTGCTTCCATGTCCCACGCCCTGATATTTATGCCAGGGGTCATTAACTCCCTATTCTAGTACATTGTAGGTGCCAAACAAATATTGAACACAACAATAATAAATCTGAAAGCAGACTGAACTTGGCAAAGCAATTCAGTTTATTTCAAGAACATCTTGAAACTTACAAATTTATCTGGACATGTAAATTTTCTACTTAATTTAAAAATATTGTTTACTTAGAAGAACATAACTTATTTTTGCTCTTTTAAGTCAGCAAAACTTAGTAACAGAAATTTGAAATACAAAAACTTTAAAGATTTTTTTCAACCTCATATGCAAAATTTTAGTACACAAAACAGAACTTTGCCAACTAGAGTAGGTTCTGAATTGCCACCATGTACTTTTCCATTTTCAGCACAAGAACCATGAAGAATATTGACTTTAAGACACTTAACACATATCTTCATATTGAAGATGATTTCTGAATTGTTAGAAATGTCAAGGCTTGTAGCTTAATATTTTTCGATCAAACCTAACTTTAAAGCATCCAAGTACTTTTGGGTAAACTTATCCTTATCTCTTCCTATTAGTTCCTAGATATACCTGCATATGAGAATATGTCCAAAGACAAAGTACACACTTCTTTTAAGTCACTCCGAAGTACTTACTCTATGTTCGTTTATTCAACTGATATTGACTGAGCCATTACGATAAGCATGCTGTGTGTTCAGAGGTAAGAAAGTGAGAAAGTGGAAAAGTTGAAATAACAAATAAGGCCAGTTTTAAAGAAAATCCTAAAGAGACTAACTTCAGTAAGATTTTTCAGGATAGGCCCATGTGACAAGTCAGAAAGAGCCAGTTGTGCAGAGAGGCTGGTTTGGAAGAGCAGCAGCCCCGGGAGGAAGCAGCATGTGTGAAGGCTCTGAAGCTGACCCTGCTCAGGAGACCAGAAGGCCAGGAGGCCGGGAGGCTGGGCACAGTGCATGAAGAAGAGCTGCTTGGGACCAGGTAAGCACAGTCGGCCACAGCCAGGCAGTGTGTAGCTTCCTAAACTGATGAGAGGTGGGGATTTTATGTGAGTGACATGGGAAGCTACTGCTTCACGTAATTCACATACCTGCAAGATTCCGCCCAATCCTGCAGCATGAAGGATGGATTGTAAGCCAACAGAAGATGAAGGGTGGAATCCAGTAGGGGGCTGTTACAGTATCCGGGCAAGACGTGACTGTAGTCTAGACCATGACAATGGCTTAGAGTATGGAAATAAGTGAATGGGAAACCTATTGGAGGTGGAATCAGTAGTACTTATTAATAGATTAGATGTGAGAAATGAGGGAAAGAAAAGAATCAGAAATGATTATTGTTTGAATGACTGGGTATAAAGTGGTTCCCTTTACTAAAATGATGCAAGTCTAGAAAATGAATGGGCATCAGGAGAGAGAATCAAGATACTCGTTTGTATATGAGGGCTATCCAGAAAAAATCCAGCCATATATGTCTCTTTTTTTATGACATGGCTAGATATTTTCTGGACAGCCCTTGCATATTACACTTCAAAAATCTAAGAGATACAAATGGAAACGTTAGGCTGTCAATAGAACACAGTAACCTGGAAGTAGAAAAGGAACTAGGCTAGAAATATGAATTTGAGAATTCTTGGTATAGAGATAGTTACAGCCACATTAATAGATGAACTGCCTATTGAGAGAGTAGACAGGGAAGAAAAAGAGGGCCAAGGATGAGCTCTGAAGAACTCCTGTACTTTCAGAACAGGCAAAGGAGGAAAACTTTCTATGAGTAAAGGCAGAAGCAGGAGGAGGAGAGGGAGGGAGTGCCATGAAGTCAGGAAAAGAGCTGTCCACTCTTCCTAGTGCTGTAAGCATGATGAGGACAGAAAGGCTTTCTTTGGAACCTGGAGATCACTGGCCATTTTAGTGGGAGCAATTATAAGTCCTTTGGGAAAGCAGGCCTTGACGTGAAGTGGGGTAATAATTGCAGGCTGGTCCATGCTCACCATATCCATGAGAGAACCTCAATGACAATGAAACATTTGACTCCAAATGGGATAAAAATATGAATAGTGATCCTAGAATTAAACAGAGTCAGAAGAACAACACACATTTATTCAACATATTCCAGGTTTAAGTCACTGTGTCGAGTGGTTCCTGCATGAAAACAGCCAGGTGACCAAGCTGTCCTGCCATGCTGCCATGTAAGGGAAAAGGCTCTGGGAGAGGCACCAGCCAGGCATAGCTCTACGGCACCCACCCATGGAGGCAGTTGCTACCTGTGGGTTTGGTATTATCATATGTATTTAGGAATATGAGATTGAGTACATTCTTGCCCCAAGGAATTTATGGGAAGAAAAGAGAACTGCAGAGAGAATTATAAAGCAATGAAACAGTTCTTATACGAGTATGTTAGATATAACACATTGTATACACAGGGCATTCAAGGGGAAGGATGATGGTTGTGGTGGAAATTCAGCTTCATAAGAACCCTTCTAGAGTAGTTGATCTCCAAAGAAAGGGAAAGCTAGACGCCTTTGGAAAGTACAGGGCAGTGAGGAAGACAGACATTATTGGGGTAGCAGTGATAGGACAGGCTTAGCGAGACACAAAGGCAGTATGCCCTCTGTGGATAAATTAAAGTCCTTCTGACTACAGAGTAAGGTGAAAGGTAAGAAAAGGAGGGAAACATTTATCAGAGGCCAGAACCTGAAGAGTCTCATATTTCATAACAAAAGCATTATTATATCATCCTATAGAGATGGAAGTGCAAAGCAATCAAAATGTTTCAAATTGGGAGGAATATGATAGTCAGATTTATGTTTTAGATGGTTCTGGAAGCCACGGAGTTGTGGATTTGAAAATGATGAGACTAACATACCAGGGAACGACAACTAGAAGGCTGCTTCAGTAGTTTGGTGAAAGACAATCAGAAATTGAATTTAAAATGGGGTAAGGGGATGGAGAGGAGGGGACAGGCTCAAGAAATACACGAGTTGAAGTCAAGATGACTTGATAACCAACTGAATATAGGGAAACAAAGTGACTCAGAAGATCACTGGACCCACAAGTAAAAGAGAAAATCTAAGAAGAATACTAGATTTGATGAAAGGATGATGAGATCAGTTTTGAGCCACTGAGTTTGAAGTTCACAGGAACATGTGAATGAATATATCCAGGAGGCAGTTGTGTGTGTGAGTCTGAAGCTCAATGGAGAGGTCTGAGTTGAAGATACCACTTTTTTTCTTTTTTAATGAGCTTCATAGAGGTGTAATTCACACTTAAAAATTCACTAGTCTTACGTGTGGTGAGTATTGATAAATATATAGTCACGTTAACCACTATCACAATCCAGATACAGAATATTTCCATCAGTCCCAAAAGTCTCCTCCTGTCTTTTGCAGAGCCATCTGTAAAATATGGTAGCTGAAGCCATGGGAGTGGATGAGGCCACAGGGAGTGGGTAATCAGAATGAGAGTAGTGATGGGGACATAATTACAGGAGCAGGCAGAGGAAGGAGAAGACTATGGAACATTCAGAGAGGTATGAAGGAAACCAAGAGGGAAGACAGAGGTTCCATAAAGAGGGAATAGTTAATAGTGGTAAGTAGAGCAGGGAGTAAATTAAGATAAGTTCTCTTAAAAAAAAAAAAAGAACTGCCTTGTATTGGTCAATTAAAACAGCAGAGAACTTAAAGGCATCGGTTGCCATCAAATGATGGAAGCAGATCTCCTGCAGTGGGTGGAGGAAGTGAGCCACAAGATAACATAAGATAGCAGTAACAAGAGGATTTTGTTGAGACTTCAACTATAGGGAAGTGGCAGTGGAATTACGAAAAGTGGGAACCTGGGGTTAGAGACCTGGATCCTCAGACCTTCCTGTCTACCACTTACTAGCTCTGTGATCTTTGATCTCAATTTATCTGAGCCTATTTTGTTGTCTGTAATACAAGGTAGCATGTTTAGATGATATCCCACATCCCTGCTAGTTCTCATTCTGTGGCACTGTATGTGCACCTAGCAACATGGAGATCAACTGGTAACCCTTGCAAGAGCAACTTCATTGGACTTGTGGGGATGGTGTGAACTGAAAGGTGAGTAAATATTTCTTTGGAGAAACCTAATTAGGAAAGAATCTGGAGAAATGGAAGCAGAAAGGGCACATGCTTCTAATATCATCACTAGAAAACACTTTGAGGTCCAGATGGGGCAGCACCTGACCAGAGACCCAGACCGGTGTCAACGAACTCCAGAAAAAATTCTAATGTTTATTCAACACATAGTAAATGTCAGTAACTCTACGAGTTTCTTCATGTGCAGAAAAACTAGATGGCCAGCATTCTCCCTCTGACACTGTCTCTACCATCATGAAATCATTGTGGGTTATGTACAAATGTGTATCACACTCAACATTGGAGGGGCACATAGAAATGAATAGATTCCCCCCAAATTTTCATCCAAAACAAAGTCTCCATAGCAAATTTAGATTAGTAATTTTAGCATTTGGGCACAAAGAAAACATGTTCCACAAAGTGAGAATGCATTATGCAGAAAAATGGGGTTCAAATTCAGATTTCCTGTCTTCATTTCCAAATTTCTCATTATATGACAGCTATCTACTATTATCCTTCTTTAAGTGTCACCTGCCTTGTCTGTCACCCATTTCTTGGATTGTATGGGTTTATATAGTACTTACTTTTTCCTAGATTATATCTAAATCCCTTTTAAATAGGAAATCTAGTATTGATTAAACAACATTCTTTTCAGTCTGAAAGATGCATTCCAGGGTCTACCAGTACCCTCACATGATCATAAGTCACAGTTCAAAAAAAAATCTCTTCTTGTTCTTAACAATATCTATGTATCCAGGTTTCATTGGACTTCCATGGACTTCTTTTCTCTTCTGAAGCTTCAATCCTCAGTAATAAGAACAGATGAAAATACCACCTACATCACTAAGTCCTTATCTAGCACATCTAAGTCAATAGACATACACGTCATACTTCTTTTTATGATAAAATTTATTCCCATAAGACATACGTTTCTTTTGGCAAAAGACTTAACTTCTCTTTTACATAATCCTTACAATGACAAGTCTCTTTTACATAATCCTTACATTGACTAACAAAGAATGAAAATAAATTAGTATTTATTATATGTCCTTTACTTCCTGATGCATTATTATAGGCTTCTTTTTGTAAAACTTTACATGCAAGGGCTGTCTGGAAAAAAATCCGCCATAAATGTCTCTATTTTTCATATTATGTGGCTGGCTACTTTCTGGACAGCCCTCATATGTTTAAACAACATTCTATGTCAAGTCTACTCTACATTTTTAACTGTAGAGGGTACCAGAAAACAAGTGGGCACATAATTTTATGACAAAGAGTATAATAAAAAATGTTGTAATGATGATGAAAATGTTGAACAAATAGTGAATTTTTAAGGCACAATGGAAATATGTACAGCTGAATTCTAATATCTGGTAAAGTCAGGGCATTGCCACAAGCTCTAATTAATCAGGTTCGATAAGGAGGTTCCCTCCTACATAGAGTCATTTTTACCCTCAGTAAGAAGGTGCTTTAAAAACACTTTTGTAAAAATTAAAATTAAACATTACTCTAAAAATACTTTATACATCATTTTATGTATGTGCAGGGTGTAGTTAAGCTTTATATCATTAAGATTTTAGGTATAACTAAAGGCTTGACCATTCCTTAAAGATAAATTCTCCTAATCAACTCCAACCAAATTAACATGTGGAGATTATTCTGATGTCCTCCTTCACTTTTAAAATATCTCACTTCTGATGGTATATAATATAAAGCAATATGGAAATAACAAAAAATGTAAACCATGAACAGATAAGAAAAAAAAAGCATATGCTTTTCCATAAACAATCTACTAAGAAATAAAAGTATGCTTTTGCTTAATTTTAAATGCATACATAACATCACAATCACACACATAGAATCATCTTAAGTCAATGTTATATACTATTTAAATTAAACAATATAAAAATTCTGTATGCTAAGCATAACAAATGTTTTCAAAAAGAGAGCAGTAATTTTCTGCATCAATAATTTTAAAGAATTCTTGTTCAAAAGCACTTTAAAAATAAAACATTTGGGAGATAATTGGAGAAATTTGAATATAAACTTCTTATAGATGATAGTATGGATTTATTTCTTTCACTGATTTAGCTAATTGCCTTAGCTAATGATATTATGGTTAATTAGGAAAATGTCCTTATTCTTAGGAGATATGATATCTGCTACTTACTTTCATGTGGCTCAAGTTAATAAAAAAGATTACTGAGGAAAAAATGTGGCAAAATATTCCTATCCGGTAACTCTGTGACACGAATACACACACACAGTCAGTGTGTTATTCCTTCAACTTTTCTATAGGTTTAATCATTTTTGAAAATTAAAAGTTGAAAAATAATTCATTTAATATGATTTTAACTATCAATATTTGTTTGAAAAGGAACTAGTCTAACACATGAGCCACAAACCATTGTCAAAACTATGTTCTTCCAGCTGTTCTCATCAGTTCAAAAGGATTGAATTTATTTAAATGAGAGAAAGGTACAGATTTACTTGAGGAGGACAGAAGGGAAAGCAGCTTCAAAGTTTGGGGCTGTGTCTGTCATACAGATGTCACATATCATGAGGATGGGCTCTGTGCTAGTCTTCTCAGCTCTCCCCTACTAGGTGACTGATGGCTATCTGCAGGGAAATGCAGGGGGGCCTCCAAGAGGGTGTGCGTGCAGAGACAAGATAAGGAAGATGCAATGACCCCAAACTGGAGGGAGATCGATCTCCCTGAGGTTTTCATTTGGATGGATCTCCAGATAGGTGCAGGTAGGGAAGTGGAAAGAGCTATTAGAAACCAGGTGATAAAGCATAAAGAAATTACAGTGAAATGAGCCATCCTCTGCTCATCTTCAAGGAGTGATGACTTATAAAACAGGTTCATTGTAAATGAACTTGTTTCTTATATTCATTGTAGCAAAGAAAAGATGAAACTACTCTTAAACTAAGAAAAAATAATAATTTTGAAATCTAAACTCAGAGAGAGAGAAAGAGAGAGAGAGAGAGGGAAAAAGAGAGAGAGAGAGAGAAGACACAGGGATAGTGACTTTAAAATGAATACTGGGCATGTGGAGCTTAATAATATAGGGGATTTTTAAAAATCCTGTTGTGAAAAAATACTTCCCTCATTACCCAGGAGACAAAGAAAAACAGTGAGTGTTGACAACATGGTATTGAAAAGCCACCCCTATCCAATTTATTATCCACAAATATATATATATATTCTTTTCAATTTATTCTAAGCCAGCCTATTGGCTAATAGTATCTTACTGTTATGTCATTATCTCTCCACCACACACGCAAGGCATAGCTGGGGATTTCAACTCACGGTGGAGCTATGCTGAGATTCCAGGTCTCAGTGGTGTTGGCATAAGCGCTGGTCTCTTCAGTCATAGAGAAGACAATATCCCAGGGAGACTGGAATCAGTCCTATTTTGCACCATTCAAGCCAAAATGCTGCTTATCAAGAAGCAAATAATTGCTAGCTAATAGCTATGGGGGGGAGAAAACATTGCACTTCAATCTAAGTATCTCTTGGCACACGACAACAAATAAAGCTGAAGGAAGTGTAAACATAAAGTGGGGACAGTTTCTGGAGGAGGTTAAATAGCAAACATTAAAAACGCAAGTTACCTCATCTGACTGGGAGGGACTGATTCTGGGCATTGGCGAGACCTGTGGAGTTTTCAACTGCGTGCTGTTGCTATCTGGCACGAGCTCTCGGTGGACCGTTTGGATGTGGTTCTGGAGTTCACTTTCAGATTCAAACTTAACATTGCAGCTGGAGCAGCGAGTCTTCAGTCCCCCAGCCTTGCCTTTACCCTCAATGGCACTCAGATTCTCATTCTGGCCCAAGCCTGGTCTGTTCGTGCCGGGAGGGACACTGATGCCCGGGCTACCACTCTTACTGAGATTCACGCAGCCGGCACACAGACCGTATGGCAGGCCATTGATGTCAAGCTTCACCAGATCTTGCTTGGAACGGAATTCTTTGAGGCAAGATGCGCACTTGTACAGTTTTTGGACGTGCTGGCCACGCCCTGTGGTCTGGACCGCCGACCCATTCCCTGTCTTTTGCATGTGGAATGTCCCATGGATTTTGAGTTCCAAGGTGGAGGTCACTGTCTGCATGCAGACCACGCAGCGAAATCCCGTCAGGGAATTCCTCAAGTCAGGATGCATTTGGCAATGCTCTAAAAACTCCTCCTCACTCTGGAGGGGCATCTTGCAAATCCGGCAGTTTCCAGTATCCAGACTCTTACTATGCGTGACTTTGTGTTCAGTAAGAGTTAAAAGGGAGGGAAAGCGCTCTCCACAGATAGGGCACATGTAGTGTTTGACAGGGCCTAGGTGCGTTTGCATGTGTTCGCGGAGGCCATTTTCAGAGAAGAAGGTTCGAGAGCAAACATTACACTTGTAATTCCCTTTGATGAGCTCAGCTTTCTTCTTCACAATGGCACTCTCTCCAGGTCTGATGTTGTGATCTCGGAGCTGGTGGTTCTGCAGCAGCGTCTCCATAGTGTAGGCTGCCCCACAAATGTCACACCCGTACATGGGCTCCGATGTGTCCACATCTTCTTCGCTGCCATCGTGACTGTTGTGGGACTCCTGGCTGTTGGTCAGCAAGGTCTGCAGCTCCACCTCCTCCTTCTGCACTTGCTCAGAAGCCCCATTGGTTCCACAGTTGGGAGTCTTGGTTTCAAACACACAATGCTTTTCCCGCAAGTGTTTCTCCAGCAAAATGATCGCATGGAAGGCTTTGCTGCAGAACTTGCAGTTGTACTTCTTACTGTGGGTGGTGATGTGGCACTGGAGCTCCACCTCGGTGCCAAAAGACTCACCACAGAAAATGCATTTGTGTACTTTCCCTTGATTTTCCAAGTGATTGTGTTTCACATGGAGCTGCAAGTCGGTCTCGTTGCGGAAGTCCCAGTTGCAAGACGTGCACCTGTAGACTTTCTTTTCATTACTGTGCTTCACAGCCAAGTGGAGCTGAATGGAGACTTTTGAGTCAAAAACTTCTTGGCAGAGGGTGCAGCGAAAGAAGACAAAGGTATGCATGTCCAGCAGGTGTTTCTGAAGGTCATCCACTGATGTGAACTGCTTATCACAACTCTCACAGATGTAATATGTTGAGGTGATCATAAAATGAATGGTGACGTGCTTCAGCAAAGATTCCTGGTTGGGGAATTCCTTGTTGCACTGAGGACAGGTCAGTTTCGGAAGCACAGTGTCGAGATGAGTTTTTAGGTGAGTCTGAAAGCTGTCTAGAGATGTGTACTTAGCACCACACTGATTACAGATATATTCTCCGGCCGGACGCGCAGGTGCGCCTCCCACTGCCTGCATCATCTTAAGAGATGTCTGCTCTATGGCCACAGGAGATAGGGGACTCAAGGCCCTGGATTTCTTCCCATTGTGAATATAATTCAGGGCCAAGGGAATGTTTTTATGATTCTCTTTGATATGTTTGTTTAGTTTAAGAACGCTGTTGAATATTGGAGAATTTGTACAATAGGAACAAGAATAGACTTCTACTACTGGTTCTTTTGGAGTCCCAAGCACTGGAGACCCAAATCGGGAGCCACTGAGGTCACAATGGACCTGTCTTATATGCTCTTCGAGGGAAGAGTCAGTGAGAAACCCCATGTAGCAATGGGGACAAAAGAATGCATTGCTATCCTTCGCTGCAGGGTTCGCAAATCCATGAGAACATCGGATGTGTTCCTGAAGAGTGTTGAGGTCATTGACAACTTCGGAGCAGAAGTTACACTGGTAGACTATGGCAGGCATAGCAGAAACAATCAGACCTGGGTCCTGAGCTTCATGCACTTGCTTGAGATGTTCATTTAGGTTATAGAGTGAGGGCAATACCTCTAAGCAATACTGACAAATATGGGCCTGTTCTGGCTTATCTAAATGCATAGTTTTCAGGTGAATCTGCAGAACTGCTAGACTCGAAAATAACTGCTTGTTGCAGTAAATACAGCTGTAGGTAACTTTTGCTTGTTTACTTGAGGCAACTGTCAAGTCAGGGGTTTGCTGAGCAGCCCGCTTCCTCCCACGACTCTTCGGGATGGGTGGGGCAGCTTCCACCATGGTCGAACTGTCCACTGAAAGGTTGGAATCTGGAGTTGTGCTGGACACAGAGGTGTAGCCCACCGTGACCAGGGAAGGGCTGTTGCTGTGATTGCATGACTCAGGTTGCTGGTGACTATCCATGTGGCTATACAGTTCCTCTACTGTGTGGAAACTCTCAGAACAAATGCTGCAAGAGTTCTTCTTCTCCCCACCATGCATCTGCTCCATGTGGTTCATGAGGGAGGTCTCCTCTACAAAAAGCTCATGGCAGTAGACACACTGGAGGGCGGCTCGGTCCTCATTCGGGGAGCATTCAGGGTGGCACTCCGCAATGTGCTTCTGGAGGTCTTCCGGGAAGTCAAAGCCTTCCTCGCACTGACTGCACTTCTGAGTGTCCTTCAGCTTCCAGTCCTCCATCCTGGAACCAGACTGGGAACCATCCTTGTTCCTCTCGTGAACCTGCATGTGTCCGTGTAAGGAACTAGAGGACAGGAATCCACGGCGACAAATGGCACATTTATATGGCTTGTTGGATGTATGGGTCTTTAAGTGAATCTTCAAGTGATCACTTCTGGAGAACGCGGCATCACACTCGCTGCAGTGGTACTTCTTGTCCCCTGTGTGGAGTTTAATATGGCGGTCTCGGCTCCGCTTGTGTTTGAACAGCCGACTGCAATAGGTGCATTTGAAAGGCAGCTTGTCACTGTGGCTCTGCTCATGGTGCTTTAGGTAGCTGAGGCGGCTAAATGACTTGTCACAGAACTGGCACGGGTATGGGAGTCCAGGGCCACCTTCTTCCTCTCCAAAATCACAACCTTCTCCATGGCTAGGCGAAGTCTGGTCCTTGCTAGAAGGTGAGGAAGCTGGCCAGGAGCAGGTGGGGTCATCTTCGACATCCACTCCATCTGCAACGAGAAGAGGGGGGACATGCCACTTTACCAGCCGAGCAGTCAAGAGCAAGTTCGCTGCACCATCTAGAACCATTTGGAAGAAAAAAGAAAAGAAAGGAGCCCAAAGCGTTTATTCTACATTGACTTTTTCCACTGGGTTGTAAAATATAAGAAGATATTAAATAGTTCTATGTCTAAATTACCCTTTTATTACTTTTTATCATTCTTCCTTAGAAGCCAGGTATATATTACATATTGACAATTTTATTAAAATGCAGATTTTAATATATTTAACGTTTCTTTTGTATTCATTCTAAAATGATTTGCATATTATGTGAGCATCTGAAGAACCAAATGGAAAGAGAAAATATTACAGGAATGATTTAAAATTAATGCAGTCAACCCAGATGTCTAATATTTAATAAAAAATTCCCTCTGCATTTTGCTTATTTTTATATAAAAAGGAAATTCTGGAGACCAAAATATTTTACGGGGTTCTTATTGATACAGACCTTATTGCTTTCTGCAAAAAAATATTAAAAAGTAAGCACATGAAAGAAGACAGAAAACACAATAATAATTATGTCTTGTGTAATGAAAGACAACCAGGATTTCTCCAATAACTGAAAGATTCGAATACCGTAGGCCAGAAAATGGAGTATTAAATGTTAGAAGGGTACTGCTAGATATTACATGTAGCTAGGATCAGCCAGGATCAAGAAAAAATGAGACTTTTGTGAGGGCCAGATTGTAATAGTGTATTTTGTTTGGAAAGTTCAAAAGGTGGCCCACCATTTCTTCCTTTTGTAAAAGCTTCAGCAGCATGAACTTCCTTAGCCAAACAGGACCTGCACTTTGAGGTGAGCAGAGACAAAGCAACTTGTGAAAAACTGGAAACAGGAAAAGTGATAAATGATTATGGTAAATGCTGAAAGATTTATGAGTAACAACGAAAAGACAAACAAGACTGAAAGCCAGATATAACGGTAGCAAGTTGTTCATAAAGTAACACTAGCTTACAATAGGTGGGTTTTAACTACGTTCTTCACAAATGTGCACTTTTACTACTGTTGCTTTCTTGGCATCCAGAGAATAAGACCTCCTTAAATAGGTTGCTCTTTTGCTTTTCAAAACAATCTATCATTCAGATCAGAAGAAATTGTAAAAGCTTTTCACTCTCCAAAAAAGCAAGATTTTTCATAAATGCAGACAAGTAAAGAGTGGAGGTGGTGGGGACAGTGATGGTATTAGAAGAATGGGTTCAATTAGAATATTATTAGGATATTTTAAGAACATTCAATCAGAATATGATCAAATAAGTGTTTAAGTTGTTCCAAGCGAAAGTTCACTAGGAAGCTATATTATCAACATAAAAGTAGAAGCTGGCGAGCATTATGTAAACAAATTCCACGTCTGCTTTCTTTAAGTTAACAAGATTTTACTAGATTATCAACCTCTTGCTTATCCACAGGAAACAGATGAGGATCATTCCTTTCCTGCATCTAGAAACTGATGACAACACCATCTCACTATCAATGCCAGATGGCAACCATCTAACTCTGAGAAAACAACCAAACACCATTCCTGGATCCCTGCCCACTGCAACAAAGCTTTGCAATACAAGTTGAAAACGGCATGATTTTGCAGCCTCATTTATAGGAGTCTATAACTCAACATGTTTCCAGCATAGAAAAAGATCTGATAACTGTGGATGTGATTTAAATTTAAAGGTGAATTATAATGAACATATGCAGATGAACTTACGACCCAACATATAGAAAAACAATTTTAAAAACTTAAAAAAAAAATACCTCCATGATGATTTTTAGCTTTCCTATTAAAAAAACTGGAAGTCAACTAAAGTTGATATCCCCAAGTTTTATAGTATTTCCCCTCATTGAAAAAAATTATTAAATTTGCTCAACATTTTAGGTAAAAATCTACCACATTTCATATGTATCTTTTAGGCTTATATCCTGTTATTTCACTTAAAAACATTTTCAAACACATCATCTCATTTGTACAGTTGGGGGAAACAGTGAATCAGAATTTGTCATGCATCTAGACTGGAAGAAAATACCTATTGAGCCTGAAAATTTAGCTAGTGAATTTATTATTAAATTGCAGATTGTGTCCAGGCATGACATATTATTAAACAAATGTACAAAGAATTATAGAGCAATAGACCATTATAAATAGTTCGAGATCCCTGACACCATGCTTAAATCAGGCTCTTGTCAGTGGGCCATGCCTGACTACACCTATTACATAACTGTTCTCCTAAGCTTGTAAATTTCAACTACATGTCAGGTGAGCTGAGGGTTAGGATCAAGTTTTTACTGAAACCAGAGTTCAAGTGAAAAACCTTTTCTCTCTCTCCTGTCCCTAGTACTTGGTCTTGCAGGGAAAAAAAACAGGAGTGATAATCATTGATGATGTGTCTTTGTAACTGAAATACATGGATGTCACCTACAGAATTAATAAGGCTTAGGCTGAGGAATGAAGTAGACTGAACAGAAGTGAAGTCTGAACAGGGAATGCTGTTTTTCGAGAAATAAATAAAGGTGTTATGAAAGGCTGATTTCTGTTTTAAAATACAAATGGTAAAAAACTCATTTGCTAGTCCTATAAATGGATCTATTCTCCCAGGAACAAACAAGGGACTCACTGACAAAATTCCCAGTGGGGTTGCTTCATGCTCTAAGGGTATCAAACTCTCCCCAAGACTTTTGTGGTGGTGGTGGTGGTGGTGCCAGCATTCTCTGAGGTCTCCACAGTCTATGGAAGCTACCCATCCCCACTAACTGAAGCTTTTTAGCAGTCACAACACAAAGTCTGTTTAACTGGCTAATATAGATTTAAACAATTTCAAGTTTTGTTTTTGTTTGTGGGGTTTTTTTTCATATAGAAGAAACTATGGAGGATTCTTTCAACTGTGGTTTCTGAATCAACTTTAACTTTTTTTCCCTTTGGCACTCACGAAGTGCTACTTACAGGAATGTCTCTCTGTGTTATGGCAGGTTTTCTGCATTTCAATGTGAAGTACTTAAAATGTCCATGTTAAATTTTAATTTTTGGAACCAGTCACTTCACACTAGCTGACTCTTGGAGAACTATAGCTGTTACAGCCGGAATAAAAAAAAAAATTAAAAAAACTGCTGGAAACCAGCTCCATGGCCTAAAAGTCTATTTAAAGATGCAAATGTGTGTGTATAGTTAGTACAGATGTTTTTCTACAGCAACTGTACTTGCTGAGTTTCACCATTTCCATAAAGCACATTAAAACAAGTGTGTGAACACTCCGAGATGAAAGTCTCAAACACTCCTGAGACCTTCAGTGGAAAGTAGAGCCGCCTGACTTTTCTCCAAGCAGACAGGAATGCCCATGATTCAGCAGCCTGAGTAAATAAAAGAGGTCCTTATTTCCTAATTTTGCTGGCTGGCCACACTGCAGCAGCCTCTGTGCTCCTGCCAAAGGGGATGCAGAACTGGAACTACACCCTGCCGCTGAAGGCCTGTCTTTGTTAGCCAGCCAGGCTTTCCCGACCATCTTCTGGCAACAAAACTGCCATATCCTGCAAGGAAGACCTCCATCTCAGTCTTGATGGTTCTCTAGTCTGTCTGAGAGGACGAAACAGCAGATTTTGCAGGGTCTGTGTCGCAGAAGGACAGCTGGAAATTCAGTTAGCGGCGCAGCAACACCTGTTCGGTCATATTTATATGGGGGAAAGTGCTCCCTAACAGAAAAGTGAAGTCATACTAGAAGGAGGTATTTCACAGAAAAAAGGCATCAGCACAAAGTGCCTTTGTGACATGAGCCACCAGCCCCTCATGTGCCAGCCTGGGGAGGAGACTGCAAAGACTACATGTGACTTTATTCCTGCCGTTTGGGACAGACGGACAAGCACATCCCAAACAGGGACCTGACCATCTTAGTTTACAGCCCGCCATGGGGAAGAAAAATGCTGAGGGCCCCAGCCACTCTTCGGTGTTCACCTCTTATCAAAGTAGCCAATAAAAAAAATATATAAGATCAAAGAAGGAAGAGAAGATGTGTGGCGTATGGGGTAATTCTAATGCTTACGTATTTTCTATTTTTAGGCACACCTTAGTTAGGGAAAGGTCCAGGCTTCTTGAACGCAGGGAGCAACCCTTTTGGAATGGTGTCTCCAACAGTACAGGCTATCTGAAATTATTAAGGACAAAGTAAAGTAACAGTAGATGTTAAATTATCTGAGTCTCGTAAGTTACGAAAATTTCTGATACTTTTAGTTCTTCATAGGACAAGGCCACAAGAAACTGGCTTACTGATGATATCCTTTTGCCACCTGAGCTCATTCACTGTAACAGCAGAGTACTCTCTAAACTGCTCTTTGGGGACTCAGGACCATGTCTGCAAGTGCCGACAGCAAGCTTTCCTTAACAGAGACAGGATTTACATCAGTGGTTAGTTTTCAAGTGAGGAAAAGAAGGACAGGTACTGACAAGACTGGTACCTCTGTTTTCAGGAGTGCAATGACCGAGAATGAGAAGGAAAAGTCAAGAGTCTGGAGGTTTCCTTCTAGCTTCATAACTGACTTAGAAAGTACGTGGGCCCAGTTGTTTAATCTTCCCCTACCTAGATAGTTCACCTGCAACATGAAGATAATAATTCTTGCTACCTACCTGCTGGGGTGTTACAAAGATTAGTGAAATGTTTCTAGGGCACCTATCACTGCTGGAAGAAAAGCTGCATATGTAAACAAAAAATTGTACATGTGTTGCATGTATTATCTTTGTACATGTAAGTTTCTGTGTGTACAGTATGAACATATTTTAACATTTTCTTCCCTTTAATGGAACCACTGGAATATGAGCTTTAAGGATTGGCTCAATGGAAATCTAGAGTGCCTTAAGCATTCACAGCTGTATACTCAACCATCAAAAATATAAAATATAAATAGTTATCTAAAATTAATGAACCATAAATCCATGCTACATTCCAAGTATTAAATTATCATACATAAGATATAATCTTGGGTATTTACAGACAGATAACCTTGGACCAATTTTGCTATGTAATTCTGAAGCCAAGTATATAATTTTGACATTACCTCTCTTCATTTTAAAATACTAGTAACACAAAAACACCGCATTATTTAACATAAAAATAAGTTAATTTAGTAGATGATTCTTTTAAGTCTAGAATAACAGGTTAAAACATAGACCAAAACAAATCTGCAGGTTATTTCCTCCATTGCCTTAAAATGATTATTTCTGCCAGCAAGCTAGAAGAGCAGCTCTGAACTTTCATTTTATATAGAGTTCAGAGACTTTTTAAATTTTCTACCTGAGACACCTTAAGATAAACTGAGACTCCTTAGGGAAATAAACAGGTGTGCATAAATGCTAAGAGAAGTTAGGCACTACTTAAAAGAGAATAATATTTTGAAATGTGTGTTTAACAGACAGGTAGCAGATATACATGTCATGTTAACTCAGTGCCATCACAGAACAATTTCACACCATTATACTCGAAATCATCTAACCAGATTGTGCAATACATTTTTAAGCAATAGTTTCAATCGCTCAAGGATATGGTCATTCTAAATGAACCATCATGCAATACTGCAGAACTGCTTCCTTTAGTTCTCAACAGAACTGTCAACAGTTTTAGAAAAGCTGCAACTTTCATACCTATCATACCTTTGGTAAAATCAGCAGCCCCACATTAAATTCACTCCTTTGTCATATAACTTATATAACTACTTGAAAATGAATACTCTTTTTACTGGGTGTTCAAAAGAGAAATGTAAACTTTAAAATTATTTATAATTCACAGATGCTCTTAAAATTGTGTAATATTCCAAATTGTTCTGGAAGGACCAATTAAGTGCATTAACAGTTAGGTTATGAGAGAAAAGGGTGGTCACTCAGTAATGACAGCAGCGGTGGGGAGCAGAAATTCATGGTCCACATTTTTTAAGTCTTAAGATGAATCCCAGATATTTGAGTTCAGAGGTGTTTTTTTTCCTTTCAGTAATAAAAAGGAGCCTCACTTTTCCCAACAATGCTTTAATGCTTCGGAGGAGCCGACATAAGAGATAAGCAGTTACCACCCCTGCGTTGCCCTCCTTGGGTGATTCTGGTCTTCACATACAGGCCGTCTCTTTCACCAGACACATTTCTATTATGTGTGCAGAGGAGTACAAATGTTTTGCTTGCTGTTGCTTAAAGTTCATTTGAACAGACGGAGCTCAATGAATTCCATCTACCGCAGCCAAATTAAACAGAAAACAGTGCATTCTTAAGCAGTTCTCACTTAACTCCACCTCTCAAATCAGAGGAAAAGGCTGACGTGCCACCAGTTAAAGAACAGTCATCGTCTTACTCACGGAAATCGAGACATTGTGTTTCTGAAGCCAGACAGAAGGAAAAGTGGTTCCCAATTACGTGGGGGGTGAGAACTGCTTTACTTTTTCTATCTTTTGGCTCACTTAAAAATATATATATAACTAATGATAAGCACCCACCTCTTGGCGTTCAATAATTGGCAATCTTGTATTACACATCTGTTTCAAGTGCTGTGACTGTGAGCTTGCTACATTATCTAACATGTTATCTTTCCTTTAATAATGACAGACACCATCAGAGTGAATTTCCCGAATCTGTTTTCTTTTTATCTGTACTATTTTGAGTTAGAAGACATGTTTGGTTATTTTGTAGTCTTGTATCTACAAGTGACTTCATACCACAAAGAATTTGAAGTAGTTCTTTACTGCTTAGTTTGTTCATTCATTTACTTAACCAACACTTCAATTAAATAGCATGTGCCACATACTGAGGTCTGATACTGGCCTATGAATTCCAAAAATTATTATTTTTCTAAGTTTCAGCTTCCTTGTCTATAATATATTTAAAAAATCCCACCCAGTCTTCCTCATAGTTAATAAGAATCAAACATGACATAGTATGAAAGAACTTTCTGAACTGCTAAGATATAAAAATGTACTAAGTTATTACTATTATACTACTGTGAAAGTCAAAGTTACTCATGGGTTATTACTGATAAATGTAAAATAAGTACAAAGAAATAAAAACTACTCTAGTTGCCTTAGTCATACTGAGATTCTAGCAATTTTAAAGAACTTAAGGGAGATTTTGTTTTGAAATAAAAAAATTAACACGCAAAAGTGCCAAAAAATACCTTCTGAACACTATTTTAGTTACCTTGAAAATCAGTGTACAGGAGCTCATTCCTTAATAGCGGCACACACTGGCAACCTGTGATTAATTGATTAGTGGAGTAAAATCCCTACAATTAAATGGCCTGCATTCGAAATCTTGATGCCACATTCCACAGTTGTGACACCAGCCCTGTAACTCACAGTTTTACCTGTATAGAAATTTCTTGAGGCAAATTCTATTTTGCTTCAAAATCCTTTGCACTAGTGTTCAATACACCAATTAAGCTCTGAAGAAACCCACGCCTTTTGAAAAATACTCAGCAAATTTCTCAGTGAATCATTCGTAATTGTAAATTATCCTCTTCACTCCGGGAGTATGAGGTAAAAGGGATTCTCCCACTAAGAAAACTAAGTTTGAAAATGGCTTCACCGGTGAATGAATGACGGACCTCAGAAAGATCATTTCATCATGTTAACGGTTTTTTAAAGAACTGCCATAACCACTAAATTTTCAAACAGAACAACGGATTCTATTTCAAAGAGAAATCTTGTCTTTCAGAATGTTTTTGTATATAAAATTACATTTTACTGAATATTTTTCTAACATGTAGGCTTTCGTCCAAGGCTGGTAAACTTTCACTCACAAGGAATTTTAACAGTCCTGAGGTTCATTCGAGCTGAATTTTACCTGTATTATATCCATGGCAGCAGTAAAATTAACATGAATTTTCGGCAGTTTAAAGAGGCCCCACTGTACGTATACTTCACTGCAGATAAAGCCATTGGAGAATACAAAAGTGTTGAAAGGCTAAAATTTAATTAATGACCAATTAGCACCCCCTGTGGGTTCATTGTGCAGTAAAGTGATAAATACAGTGTGCTAATACAGAAAAAGCTGCTACGAAGATTGGGGGGAGGGGGGATATTACCATTTGGTATTATAATACAATGCACCTCAATGCTCTTGATTTTGATGTTCCTGTATCTAAAATATGACAAGAACCCTTGAGGTCTGGAATAAGTTTGGTTTTATTTTTTTTTGTTTTCATTTTTGGGCACAGGTTTTCACTTGCACACGTTGTCAGGTTGGCATATAAAAGCCAGTCAGGTAGCTAATAAGTGCACCTAGCCAACCACCCAGCAGCTGCAACTCAAAGTACACAGTCTGTGCTATCTACTCCCCAATCAATGTTTATGCATTTATGGGGAAGTTATATGCTATGGTGGTATTAAAAATTGGGGGATCCTGGACAATCTTGAGACTGTGCATCTGAAGAGATCTACAGGACAAATCACCAATGCACCCTCGCATGACAGAATTTTTATAGTGCTTCAAAAGAATCATTAACTTTCACAAGAATACTTACATGGTAAAACTAAAACTGAAAATTAGGTTGGATCCCTAATAACCCAAATGATATAAAGAATCCTTCGTTTTAAATGAGATAATGTTTGGAAAAGTGCTATATAAACTGCAAAGGACAAAACTATTTCTTTAAGATAACTCTAACTCAGGCAGGACAAAATATTTCTATACAGGTCATGTCATGTTGATAACCCTATTCTTGTAGGTTTATTTTTTTCATTTACCTAATTAGGTAAAATTTGATAGAAGCGATCCTGAAAATAAGGCTAATTATCAATTAGATGGATTTTCCAGGTACTTTATTCTCCCTTTATTTCTCACTTTTTGTTACATTTATCCTTGCCTAGAATTTCTACCTTAGAATCAATATAAAAATAAAATGCAAACCAGTTCATTCTGTCATCTTTTTCTTGTTAACAGTCCTGATAATTTATTTATGGGGACCAGTACTAGTCAAATTTGTGGTTTAGTGTGTGCTCATGGATATTGTTATACAGAGTTGACTGAATGTTCAAAATACACAAAATGACTTGTGCTAAAGGAATTTTTGCAGTATTTTTGCTATTTCTCATTACGAAAGTGTTAATCATAGCAATTTGCCATTTAATATGAGTAAATGCACAATCATGTCTTAATGAAACACTTCATTACGGGAAGTCTTTATGATGCTATTTTTTACTGATTAATATACATTACATATAATAATACTGTTTTTATTAATTATATATTTTTATAATATATACCTGAGGTGAAGTGTCTCACCAAATATCCCCAAACCGGTGACAAAGTAAGGCCTCCAGAACTCCATGATACCTCCAAGTAATACTATTTCATTTTGCCTACATCCAAGATAATTTTAACACAACAAAGCAAATGTCTAAGAATGCAAGGCAGTGTGGCCCCAGTAACAATCAGAGGTAAGAAAGCTGGTTGGAGTCAAGCCCCATCTGCACTGGTCTCACAATGCATGTACGTACCTATCCCTCTGATACTCAAACATATAGGACACAGATAGGGTATACTAAATTCCATTGAAAACTTAATGTGCTCATATGATTCAAGTAAGAGTAAATGAAGAAATTCTATTAGTTCTTTTTCAGATAATAAGGAATTTGATATAAGCCTGCTTTGTTCGCATGTGAAATGTACACATTCTGAGTGATAATTTTCAAGGAAAAATCTGTGGCAATGTTTTGTTTTGTTTTTTTAACCTTTGAATAGGGGGATGTGGATAGCAATACACATTGGGGTACATCCAAACCTTAGTGGTATGACCCTTGCAAAGGCATGTTTCTAATGCTCACATTAAACCTACTAGCACAGTTCTGGGATCTTGATTGACTCAGTGCTGTCTGTGAAAAAGGGCTGGCTTCTGAATCTTTTTATGAAGCCTCCTCCCCCATCTGAGCTCTACTCTTTTCTCTTAAGGTGACCTAAGGTTGTTTGGCATGGGTTGTGCACACCTCTGGGTCTGCCTTTAGGGATCAAAGGAAAGAAAATACACGAAATTGTTTGAAGCTTACACGGAGAAAAGAAATCTGAGGCTGTCATCCCTAACTTTAATGTATGTGAAACATAATATTTAAGATCTGTGAGGAGTCTTAACCTTTAGAAAAAAAGTGCTAATTTTACAGATGAGCACACAGATCACTGAGGATGAGTAACATATAATCTTGCACTAACCACAGCAGTTGATGGTAGCACTAAAACCCAAAGCCAGGTTCCCAGTGCACAGGTCGTTACATAGTTCTCAGTCTACCCTTCCCAAACCCTCCTGCTAAAACCACCCCAGTCCCCAATGCCACCAAGTCATCTAGTGCATAGGGTTAAATGAAGCATCTTAAAATGGTATTTAACAGTGTTCATTTCCGTTTGTTAAAGATTTCATTGTTTTTGCCATTACAAAACTAGTCGATGCTACTTGGCATATGTATATAATACACAAATACAGAAGAAAACACAACCACCTAACAATTCTATGAACCCAAAATTGCTGTTAACAACCCATGATAGCCTGTTTCTTCATTTAGCTTCACTTCTGGCTACTGGCCAAAAATCTCAATCTCAATCTCTCTCTCTCTCTCATGTACACACAGATTCCTCCAATTTTAACAGTAGGCCTCCCTCCTTCCATCTCTTACTTCCACTGGCTCCTGTGGGGTGGGGGTGGGGATGGTGATCAGGTCAAGTATTAGCAAATAAAAGCAGAAGAGGGTCCATCAAACTCACACCGTGGTCAGCTTCACCTTCCTCATGCTCATGCCTCTAGAGCTACATTCTCTGCCATTCATTCCAGTGAAGAATACAATAGAGGCTCCTTGTCATCTTTGCCTAAGCTATCTTTCCTCAATGATTATTGCAGCTATCATTTTACACTAGAGCGAAGGCTGACCCTCCGCCCCAACCAGATGACCAGGATAGAGTTTCTCAGTCTAATCCACCAACCACCTGAACTGTCTGTTGAAAATGCAGACTCCCGAGTTCCACGCCAGGTTTACTGAATCTGAACTGGGGATGAAGTTCAGAAATTCCCATTTTTGGCAAGCTGCAGGGTGCTTCCTTTACACTGTTGAGTTTGAAACCCACTACAGAATTACTTCCCCTGAATCATATATGTCCTCTGCTTAAAGTCTGCTACACTTGGCTATGCCTGTCCCACATTTGCTGCTCTGCATCAGAGCAACTTGAAAGAGGACTGTTTCCATACTCAAAGACCATATTGAACCTCAGCTCTTCCAAGCAGCAGCTTGTACAGAAAAGAAATCATTATCTTCTTTTCCTTCTCATCCCTTAAATTTGCCCCCTCCAACTTTAATTAAAACTCCAAGCTTCCAATCTTTTCAAAGTACAGTGGTACCTTGATACTTGTCATTAACTGGTTCCTGGAGGCACAACAAGTACCAAACAAATGACAAGTACTGGGACAAAATTTTCACATCAAAAGGCATCAAGTACCAAATTCCATGAGTTTCATTCAAAGCAGTTGATTACCAAGGTATGACTGTAATGTTCAATTAGCTCCCCATAAGTCACTTCTGCCTTGTAGAAGAGCATCATTGGCAGCTGTTTGTAAATTTCTGGAAAAAAGACAGTAACCATTTTGAAGAGTTATAAAGTTCCAAGTACATAAAGGCTGGGTGTTACATGATTGAGATACAGAGGTGACAGTGAACAGATTGTTTCAAGTGCATACACGAAAAAGTCTTATCTTCTAAACTTTTGTTCTTAATGACTTTCAAGGTGTATTAGCTTGATGAGAAACATCAATACACTGTGAAATGCAGCTTACTCAGTGAACCATTTATTTCATAGAATGAAGGCTGTCATAAAACTAAATACAAAACAAATGAATATGTAAAGTAGGAAGAGGGGAAAGGGGAAAGAAGCTTCCGAGAATCAACTGTACTTTCTTTTTTCCACTCAGGAAGGCATTGCCAGGACTGCTGTTTAAATGCCTGAAGTTTGCACCTCTCCAGAAACTGTAGATACTGTGCGTTTTGAACTGGCCCCTACCTAGTCTCCTGGCCACTGTACTTCAGTGCAGTATGCCATACAGTGAATTAAGCCTTCTGCTGTCAGAGCTGGAAATGGGAGGGGAGGAGAAAAGTGGCCTGATCGCAAATGATTTTTATTGGCTTCGTTTACATCCTGTTTCAGGTCTTCTGAGTAGCTCAAGGTGTCTTATCTCTGGCTACCAGGGGGTAGTTTGCAGTCAAAGCAGTTAACACACTTTCTCTCTCCCTCTCCTCCTATCCCTTTACCTCAAGCTCTCTTTTTTTTCAAGCCATTTTATCTTATCTCACACATCTCTTCAACCGAGGAAAACCCACACTTATCAGAAGCAGTGCACTCTATTGTCATTCCGGGGCTCTCAGAGACAAATGAAAGTTGAAGGGAAGAGAAAAATGAGTTAACCTCTTCTCAGTTTAGAAATACTCGGGACTCCCTTGTCAAACGGTATGAGAAGTTTTCCTCTGTAATTTATATGCAGAAAGGACATCTACCCCTGTAAGATTACGAAGACGAGGTACCAAGATGTTGGTACAAAACTGCATAATGACCTTAAATAATGCAGCTGCACACCAGAGTGTTTATGTTCAGCCTACTTTCCCCCACCACCGTCATTTACCCATGATATGACAGGAGGAAGATGTTCCAATGATCTACCAGGAAAAAAAAACAACAGAAACTAAAAGACAGTGGGGTTAAGTGTGGGACAGTAGACAAGAGAAAAGAGACTTCTCTCCAGATGTACCTAAATGCTAAACTGTGCCATCAACATAAACACCAGATGGCTATTAGAAACATACGCAGCATATAACTTCTCTAATAGTAATACACATCATTATTCGAATCTATTAGAAACCAGTCTGCCCAGGAGCCCAAGTACTGAGAAACTTGAGGCTTCTGTTACAAACTCGGTAACAAGAACTGGCAACCTGGGCTGGAATGGTCCAGGAGCTTTTACAAATACTGGGTCCCTATTCAGTTCAATTACATCAGACTCTCTTTGGGTCGAGGCCCCTGCGGAGCCCAGTCAAGGTGGACAACCACTGCCCTAGACTATCCGACTCAATCTGAGAAACCCCATTGAAGGTGGTCTAAAAGCCAGACTCCACAGAAGCAAACCCCTTGATTATCTGGGCTCACCTACCCCATGACAGGCAAGCCAGCCCCAGCACCGGGGCAAGTTTTCCATAGTACTTTGTGCCAAAATGCAATGAACCAGATTTTTTTTTTGAAAAGTTACAGCAAGCAATAGCGAACACTCCAATTACTCACCATTATCACTTGCGAAACAGCAATGTGTGAACAGTTATTAGGTGTCTCACCTGCGTGTTTTATATTCCTTTTAAAAATTCCCATTCCTCTTCTTCATACCCCAACACCCCATGGGCTCTTTTATATTAGTGATAACCCCATCCTTTCACTCGCGGAGAAGGTTCTCTTAATTGTCCATTATCTTAGTGTGTCAGCACAAAGGAGCAGGGACAGAATTGTCTCCAAACGGTTTCACCTCCCTCTCCTGAGAGTGATGCCCTTGTCAAGGCATTAAAGACAGAGAAAACCTGCCACTTATCAGAATTGTATTTGAATCGAACCACTGTCCTTGAAAACTGTAGGCAGGAGATGGTATCACACTGCGCCGCATGGCCAGCTCCAGTTCCACCGTGACTAGAACAATCTGAAAAGATACTATCCAAACGTTGTCATGCATGCCTCAAAAAAGAATTACAGGCAACAATGAGAACATGCTCACTGATTTGTTAAAGGGTTAAATACAAAGAAATTCATGGATCAGATTCTTTAAGAATGCAAAGTTAATAGTTCCTAGCCCTAGGACATCTCTGAATGCACACTCACTGAGCAACCAAGCCATGCAACTCGTCTGATATCTCCCTATCTCCAATTCTCAGCAAACGTTAAGTCAAGACTATTAGGGGATCCCTAGTTGTGTGGTGGCTAGGCTGCAGCACTCAACGCCACGGCCTGGGTTCGATTCCCAGTCAGGGAACCCCCCGCCCCAACAACAACAAAAAAGACTATTAAACACACACACAGCTTGCTATGAAGAGGAATGAGCACATCTTTAGTAATCTTCCCAAAAGATTTAAAAACAAAATTATAAATAGCATCTAAAAACAATAATGAAAGACAGAAAAAAAAATGTATTATTTTCAAGTATTCAGGTCACTTTGTGTGACATGCACATCTCTGTATTTCCTTGCCACTGTCTATACTTCTTTCTTTCTCAATTTGAACCCATACTGCCTTAGAAAAAAAGAATTTATGCTTGCTTTTAACAAGTAAACAAGTGTACAAATTAATTCAGAGAGCAGTAATTTTGAAAATTTTCTATGTTTAATGTGCACTGCAGTTAAACTACTTTTTCTGTACAAATTAATTTACTGCATCAGTGATCGATGTTTATGTTTAGGCAATTTTATTTCTCAGTATGGTAAAATTAGACCTAATAGTTGCAACCTGTTATGTCCAATCTGTCACTGAAATTCAAATTGCTTTTTTCCTATTATTCAAGGAGCAATTTGGAGGAATTAAAGCCATCTAAAAACAGAAGACAAACAATTCTCTGTAAGGACTCAACAGTCTGTGTCATCAACCAAATCCACGCCCCATGATCTCTCCTAAGCAGGTCCTTTCAACGTGGTTTTTCTGAGGTTCTCAAACTTTCACATCTGGCAAGCTACACATGAGGAAATTTTAGGATAAAATGACAACTATATCCTAAAAACGTTCAGCCTTTAGGGGAGGCAATCAAAGATTTTGTTGATGACACCAAAATATCAATGCCAACTTAAAACAGTAATCCCCTAATGTTACGGCAAATATATGTGCAACATTTTTGGGGGGTGTTTATCAACAAATACATTACTTTTTTCTTGCAAATTAAGTTTATTTCACAATTTTCTTTCTCACTGGAAAGGACTCAGTGATTTAGATGCCTAAGATTTAAAATTTGCAGCAATGGGGAGGATACCAAAATTGGGAGAAAAAGGCCTACCACATGAACAATACTTGTTTTGCTTGTTTTTTCTCATTGTTTGGCTACAGGTTTGACTCTGTACAATGGTTAGTGCTTGCTCTATTTTATGAATGCAAATGACATATATAAATGGGAGGACAGGAAGGGAAAAACTGAAAAACTGGTGCCAAAACTTTCAGAGCCCGGCAGAGTGAGAAGTAGAAGAAACTCCTATCAAACTCCTAATCCACTGGGACTAAACTTCAAATACTCTATGCCATCTTTTTACAAGATACCCTCAATAGATTTTTGTCTTTCTATTGATCATAGGGAGAAAGCACGTAGATTTAGGAATGCTTCAACATGATGGAATAACCTCAGTTTTCCCATATGTTTCTGTTTCCACATGACCAGTGGATACCTGAAAATGTCTATCAAACCGACCATCTTTTTAGCTTCACAGTGGCCAAGGACTGGTTTGAATTTGTTCTTGCTCTCCTCTTATGTGGCTGAACTAACCAAATGAAATGATAAGTCCTGCTTAAATGTAAGCCTACCTAATGTCACCTATGGCCTCAACGTATATGCTACTCATTAGTCTCCAGAGCATACCAATTTTTCCCCCTGGGAAAGGCCAAAGGGGACAACCTGAGGTAGCTCCTCCCTGCCACCAACACATTCACATAGAGGTTTCTCTCTAGAGGAAAGAGAACACAATTAAGAGAGGTAATTTTTTGAGAACCACATATGGAAGCTCAGAGTCACTCTATGTCAGCAGAAGATCTGGTATTAAAATAAATGAAATAAAACTAACATGAATTTCCTTCTTTTGCCTATTCTCTCTCTCTCTCTCTCTAACTTTTCCATTATCACTTCTTAAATTCTAAGACAAACTCATTTCCTCAGACGACTACTTACATCATCAAGCTGATTAATAATTTACTTCAAGGCAAGACTGATTAATGTGGATTAGTCAACTGATTAATACTATTATAATATCACATACCCAAGTGGGCTCTAAGTGTCATGTTTTCAAAAAAATTCTTTTTCAATTATTGAAATGGGTTCTAATTAATGGGACTTGGCCTTCTCAAGTTTGGAGAACACCATAATGTAAAACTGAAGATGGCTTTGTCCTTTCTTGACTTTCTCAACACCAGAGAACTAAGAAAGAACACATGGAAACAGAATATATGGACTAATAACATCTTAAAGCTCAGGTCTATGAGAACGAAAATCTATCGTTCAACTACAAAAAGTCACAGACTTCAAAGTGTCAAATTTACGAATGACATCGACAAATGAACAAAGCAGCACCTGTATCTTCTCACTCTGCACCAGTGGTGAGAGACCTGACGCAGCCCACTGAGAAACTGCAAATCTCCCTTCCTCCCAACAGTGGTAAATGGAGGGGATTATACCCATCCCACCCTGAGACCAGTGGTTCCCAACCTTTTCCCCTTTTCAACCCATTTCTATACAGCTTGTTTATAAACCAGCTCTTTTTAAATGTAAAACAGTGAAAATGAGGTAATAAGTTGGGAAAGAAAAATATTACATTAAAAGTAGAGACCACAGATTTAATTTTACAGTATTTGTAACACACAGTTAAATATTGATAACAATGATCAAGTATTTAAACAGAAAATAAAAAGAACTGCTTGAAAAGAATCACGAGTAAAGACAATGCATTTACTTTTATTCAGTCAATAACTAAACTGATCAAACAGTCTGGCTATGGATGAATTGATAGGTTTGATGAAGTTCTAGACAGGTCACAAATGGACTGTTCTGAAACTGTGCTTAATGATTGGTAGGAGAGGTTTGGGGGAAGGGTTCATAGCCACGCCCTCACCAATCATCATTTGCTAATTAATCTAATTTTGAAGTGTGTCCATTAACAATGATTCAAACTTAGCATTTATTGTTTCATAACTCATGTTTTGCATTTTTTTTACTTTACTGGTTTTTTGGCCATTACTGTTTTCCATGTACCCCTGAAGCCCAGTACCTACCCCCCGGGGTACACATACCAGCGCTTGGGAACTGATGCTCTAGAGATATCTCCAGGGCACCCTGCATTGCATTTACCTTGCCAGTCACGCGCTCTCCTGCTGTCAACTTGCCCAACAAAGTTCTAACACATAAGTGTGTATGCGCATGTGCGTGGGCATGCGTATGTGCACACAGGCGCACACTACACACTCACACTTCTTTATTGCCCCACTTCCAAAGTTCCTGAAAGTTGCTATGTACTTCCAGCTACTCTGCCTACATCAACCCTGGCATTTCAGGAAGACTAAGACCTCACACAGACTTTGACCTCCACAGCTTCTACTTAGCCTCGCTCTGGGACAGAAGCCACTGACAGGCAAACTCGTGGCCTTCACAAAAGTTCCCAGCTTCCCATGGCTACTCCTGTTCTACAGAAGTCAAGGAAGGCTCTATTTCCACAGCCCAGGAAACACAGAAAACGTGAGACTGGCTTCCTTAATGATGGCACAGAATTCCAATTCCCATCTAAATAGTGGTTACGTTTGGTAGTTCGGCATACTATTCAGTTACAAGCAGCCTCTACCACAAACCAGAGGCATCTTTATGAGAACTGCAAAAGGCAATCCCTCCAAGAGGATAAATTCCTTATAGAGGAAGTAGAAAAAAAAGTGTAACTTCCACTGGCTGACTGCCAGCACTGCTGAATTCTGTTCCCTCACCCTGTTGCTGGGGACTCTGAAATTCACCAACTCTATCGCTATATGGTGTGACCCTTTACTACAAACTTTATATGTTTATTTAAAACAAAAAAGAACGGCTAAGCCCAAGACCCTCATCCCTATGTACTGCATAGTTCCATTGGAAAATACGTGATCAATTCCAAGTGAACAACTTATGAAATTAATTTTTGGTGGTTTTGAAAACTGCAGAGAGCAAATGAATTGCCTTTGCTACAACAAATTTTCATTGATCTCATTTATGCAAAGTTATTTGGCAGGAGCATCTCTTCTAAAAAGATAATTGTTTTGTTTCCATTAATTTAATTGTGGGTCATCAAGTAAATACTTTTTATAATGCATAACTCCTTGACAATGTATCTGTGAATGTGCTTTTTAGACTAAGCTTCCTACATTCACTCTGCAGCTAGGTGGATGAAGAAAAACCTGAGAGAAGGTGGCTTATTTGGGACAAACCAGTCTCAATTGCTGCCTTAACTCACTTGAATCCAGTCATGTATACTTTCACCTATTATCAAACAGGCATTTTGCTGGGCACTGAGACATAAATGTATACAAAATGAGATCTCTACCTACTCTTAGTTTTGGGTAAATACTTGTATGTACAGTTATTTTAAATGTACATATGCTTTTAAAAGGCTTGCGTTATGAAAGATTTTAAAACAACCATGAAATGAGGTGGTTTTTTTTTATTTTATGCTCAAAACCTACAACACTTTACACCTATTTTGTAAATATTCATTACATATGGGAGGGGACCCCCCAAAATGAAATTGTGCTCTGGAGGGTAGGCCCCTTGTAGTACTGGCTTCCCCCATTAGGTGAGTGTTCCAGAAACCCATCTGTATCAGTGTACGAGCTGGCATTGTAGTGAGAGGTTGCATTTGGCTTTAGTGAACTTTTTTGGAGACTCTTTCAACGCTTTTGCCTATTTCATGATGGGTGATTTACACGAACAATGTGTAACATGACAATATGACAAAACATTTGCCCACACCACACTCAGCGTTCAACCGTTTTCGACCAAAAAAAGGCAAGACCCCCAATGCCCCACCCTTCCTATCATCCGATCTCGCCCTGGGCAAACATCCTCAATGGGAAACATTTTGCTGATTGTCGAAGATGTGAAACAAAAAAGAACAAGGCAGAAGCACTAAACGGCATCAAAATCAACAGGATCAAAAACTGTTTTGAGCAGTGGAAAAAGCGTCTTGATAGGTGTATTGCATCAAACAAAGTACTTTGAAGGTGACTGAAGTTTAGACAGGTAAGAATAAATACACAATTTTTTATAAATATGTTCCCCTTTTTGGGGGGTCCCCCCTTGTATAAGGTTCCTTAGTACATAGAAATAACAACACAATCAAATATAAGGGTAGATTAATTTTTCTAAAACAGACAATAATTATTCTTGTGTATAGATTTAGCTTTTGTTTTATCCTATTTTTTCTCAAACTAATTTGTTGGCTCTTTTCTATTGTTGTTATTAGCAGAGGTTTATCAAAACCCCAAAATGTAGTTTCCATTGCTAAGACTATAATAATTAAGTAAAAGTTATTCAGTCCCATCTTCTTTTGAAGCTTCAGTGATTGCTTGGGGCTTATGTTATTTGCATTAGTCTTCTTGCCTCTACTCTCTACCATCTCTTGACTTTAAAGGAATGTTTTGCTTTCTAGTGAAGGTCCCAATCTTACCTCTTATTAGCATGTTACCTCACAGTGAGCTCAACATGGGCATTGATTTTCTTTCCCCACCTAAGAGAGGAGTCTGTTCAATTACATTGATGTTTTCTCTCTCTCCTTCGTCACCGCTCTTGCTCAATGTCTTGATCATATCCTTTACTGTGGATTGGTCACATGACCTTATTCTCTTTGCCTCCCCAGGAAGGTTTTCCATAGTGCTGCTCATTCTGTGGGTTCTCTTACTTGACAATGCTCACTAATTCTCAAGCTATTCTCCTTTTACCTAATTCCCACTGGGACAAAGATCATTTTGATGCCTACCAAATGAACTAGTGAATAAATATTTAGGTGCTTCTTGGCTACCACCTTCATCTTGCTCTTCTGACTCACTCATAAACTCCACAATGATACACTAAGTACCTATTTATGGATGAGACTCAGTACCTGGGCATCAGATACAAAGTTGACCAGGACACTGAATAGTTTACTGACTAATGAATGGGGGTGGGATGGGGGAGAGGCACACATGTACATGTATCACCACAACACAATGGAATCAGTAGTGTAATAAAAGCCTGTTCAGAAGTGCTGTGGAGTTTCACAGGAAGAAGCACCAACTATATCTTAAAGGATATTAAAATACTACCCAAGGATGTATTGAGCCGAATGAACCTTAAAAAATAATAATCAGGACTGCCAATTTGTATTTCTTAATCTCTCACCTTTTCAGCTCAGCCCAACCCATCTCTCAGCTGGCAACTGTCAATTTGTTCTCTGTATCTATAAATTTATTTCTGTTTTGTTTATTCATTTATTTTGTCTCTGTTTTTTTAATTCCACATATATGTGAAATAATAGGGTATTTATCTTTCTCTGTCTGACTTATTTCACTTAGCATAATGCCCTCTAGAGTCATCCATGTTGTTTCAAATGGCAAGATTTCATTCTTTTCTATGGCTAAGTAATATTCCATTGTATGGATGTATTACATGTTCTTTATCCATTTGTTTACCAACAAACACTTAGGTTGATTTCATACCTTGGCTACTGCAAATAATGCTGCAGCATAGGAAATCTAGTCAATAATATTGTAATAACTATGTGTAGTGCCAGATGGGTACTAGATTTATTGGGGTTATCATCTCATACGTTATTAAGTGTCTAGTCACTATATTGTACACCTGAAACAAATATAATATTATATGTCATCAGTAATTGAAAAGTTTAAAAAATCATTTAAAAATTATAAAAATCAGGAGTTTTCCAGGTATAGAAAAGGGGACTGGTCATTCCAGGCAGAAAGAACTGTGTGTACAAAAGCAAAAATTGTGTGATCAAGGAACCAACACTGGTGTCAAATGCCTAGATTAAAGAACTCAGATTTGGCTGTGCATTAAAAATCACCTGGAGATCTTTTTAGAAATATTGATGCTTGTACCCTACTCTTAGAAATTCTAATTACACTGGGCTGGGGATGAGGTTTAAATCAGTATTTTTAAAGTTTCCTAAGGGATGCTAATGGGCAACCAGGATCTGGATTAGAACACAGAGTTTGTGGGAGGAAGTGGTAGAAGACACTGTGACATACAGAGTCAGGACCCAGAGGACAACAGACTGCCTATCAAGCAAAGGCTTTTGAGTTTATTTGCAGGCAAAGAGCTGTTAAAGGACTTCAATCAGCAGAGATGGGACTCATCAGAACACTCGTGTTGGGAGGGACTAGATGAAGGCTAGAGTCAGGGAGTATACTTAAGAGGCACTAACTATGGCCCAGGTGAGAGATGAAAACCTAAACTAAAGGGGTAGCAGAGGTAATAGAGTGGAGAGGATGCAATCACGTGCTTATAAAAATAGATTCAAAAGATTCAGTGAGTAATTACATGTGCTGAATGAAGGAGAAATCCCTGTGATGTCTCTTCCTCCTAATTCCCTGCCATTTATCTCACTATTGTTACTACATGGCTGGTTAGTACAACAGTTTGCAAGTAGATTATTAGGATAAGATCATAGCTTTGATCCCCATACATAAGAAAATGGACTCCATTCCAGTGGCACAGACTGCCTTTCTAATTAAAGCCAGCTATCTTGAAACTGCACACACACACGCACATGCACACACATGTAAGTCTCAAAGGAAGATAAAAAAAAAACTCTAGATGGTTAGGTTAGAACAAAGTGGTCATCCCTATAAAAAGGAGCTTCATGTATATGCTTTAGTGATGCCAAGTCAGCAATAACACCTTCAGACCTGAAATATGATGTTCCATACCATGGAATATTACCTGGAAAGAACACAGGCAAAGACAACAGAATACTGAAGTAAGAACAATTCTGTGTGTTAACATTTGTTTGTTTGTTTTCTTCTGGCTCTCCTGGAAAAGTCGTTTGTAATAATAAATGTATATTATGATGTCATCAACTATGTAGTGGCAATTTTAAAATGTAAGTATCTTCACGTAGACTTTTAGGGAAACATAACATCTACCTGGCTTTCTAAATAGTTTGAGTTAGCACAGATTATTTGGAAAGCTTTCTTGATAATAACAGTAATCCTTTTACACCCCGCCCCATGTACTTTCCTAGCTTTATCTAGATAAAGAACTTTGTATAAACCCTTGACACACCTCTGTCACTTACTTACTCCAATAATTAGTCACGAATGACGAAGTGTAAATATGTAAGACCCTGTAGACATTGGCATTTGTCCACAAATTTCCTTCAGTCTTATATGGATAAAGGTACAAGCATGTATTTCTTTAAAATTCAAATACTGGGCATTATTATAATCATCTAACACTTCTTGAGAACCTACTAAATGCCTTAATCAATATATTTTATGAGAGGTTCCCAAATACACTTATAAGCTAAATGTACCTGTTTTTGTAAATAAAGTTTCATTGGAATACAGCCATGTTCATTCATTTATATACTGAGCATGATGAGTTGCTCAACACAGTGGAGCTCACTGCTTGAAACAGAAACCATACAACCCACAGAACTGAAAATATTTACTATCTTGACTTTCACAGTAAAATTTTGCCAACCCCTGTATTATAGCATTGTCCTATCACATATTGACAACCCTCTCATATAGTAAGAATACATGTTTATGACACCATATTTCTTTGCTTTTTGTCTCTGCTGTGTTTGCTAAAATAAAAGAATTAGACTATGCCTAAAATTGACTGAAATATCACACTTTGGGGGTCAGGGGGTGAGTCTGATAATTACATTCTGAAACAAACTATATTCTAACATTAACTACATAAATTTAACTCTGCAAATGACTGTTAAGGAATTTCATCCTTCAATCATTTGTCATTTGTCCATCGCTCCTTTACTTATATAATCCATTAACACTTTTTCCTACTAAGCAAGTCTGCTTCTAGAATTTATTCTTTATGATTTCGCTGTCTGTGACTGGGTGGCCAAAAATAATCATCCTTCTTCCAATACCAGATATATAAATTATCACTGGAGACTTATTTGCCAAATAGAGCTGAAGTAAGCTACTGTTCCTTTTTTGGGGGTACTTCTTCTTTAAAACTGTTGGATTTTAAACTGGTCAGAATTTGTTTCTTTTACTCCCACAAGAATGATAGCTGTAAGCATGAATTTCTGCCTTCAGCAAAGACTGTAACAATCTATTGGCCTTAGAGATTAACGTCTGTGTGAGGGCCAGATTCTTAAGAAACTAGCTGCCAAACGTGTTATCTTCCAAATAGTGAGCTCTGATCTTATCATTCCCCTTTGTAAAATGCCCTAGCATTCAGGAAACCATGCTGTTGGTATGTGAACTATACAAAATTTATAAGCTTTGGCTTTAATTTCCTCAAACACTGTGACCATGCCCTATTCCAATAGTGATTGTTAGGCCACCTTCAAATTTAAGGTATCTTTTGCAGAAATTATGCATTTCCATTTGGTTAAAAGTGATTGTGAAGCTAAGGGTTCTTAAGTTAAAAATGTATTAAATGTAAAAATACATTCTATGAAATGTTAATTTTTAAAAATGCAAATATCCATATTTGATGTCATGTAAACTAATCAAATAAACGAATTTTCTTTTGTTTCCTTTTTGTTCTGCTTGGATCTTCTGGAAGGAGGACAATAAATATAAATATAAAAATAAGTAGGTCTTTAAAAGGACGTATCTGTTCTCTAAGCTACAGATTTTAATTCTATATTGCAGTTTAGTAGGGGGAAATGTCCGTTTGCTCTGTAAAAAGAATAACAATGCTTGGTCAAAAGAAAACAACAGCATTCAATGGAAATGGCTTTTCTTTCTCCCTTTCCATTTCTCTTTGCCAACTGCCCGCTCTGCTTTTTATGTAAAACTGCAGATGTCTTCTTATTAATCAAGATTCTAATACATTCCAGATGAATAAACAGCTTCGGCCCTGTAGCACGTACCACTCTTCTTAAACCCAGGATTTATTAGAGTCGCCCATTCCAAGATCTCTTAACTTAAAAAAGATGGTTTATTGTTCCTATTTCTATAGCAAGGGCCTAATAAATGCACCAAAATTATGTCTTTGTCCCTTTGAGATACAATATTCAAAGAGATTTCCATCCCTACAGTGAAACATTATCCAAATCCTCTGAAACCCTAAGTAGTTTACTCAAACTCAATCATCCATATACAGAAATCATAGACAATCAATACAAATACAATATGTTAGTGATGGCATTAGAGAAACAACGCCCCAGAATCCTTTGCAGTATGCAAGAGTACATTCAATATTCACTATATGTTCCAAAGTGGCAGCCAAAACATAAAACTCTAATTCAAAAGCACTCTTTGGTGAATAGCTAAATATTTTGCTTTTTAACTTTTCCTTATACAAAGGAATAATTTGGCGAAAATTATCTACACACATGGTATTGATTAGCTGAGGGCTATGATTTCTCTGAGTTCACCCTGTTAATATTTCAATGGGAGTTTACCATGTAATTTAACCAATCAAAATATGTTCAAGTACTGATATTTAAAAATTAAATTCTGCTCAACAATCATTATTTTACGTATTTTTACTTAAACCGTTTTCAGACTAGAGGAAAATAGGTCTTTCTCTATGTAATCAAAAGAAAACAGGACAGGGAAGTAATAATAAGGTGTAAAAGCACATATTATCCCAATGTTATGTGGCTAATAGCTTTTGTATAGCATTAGCACCCTTCTTACTGCTCCCAGTTTACTAATGTTCTTACTAATACTGGACTCCTAAGGGTGGTTCTATAAATAAGACATTTATATAGAAAACTAGGAAAAAATGAAAGGTTATAATATTAACATAGGAAACTCATTTTTAATTAAAGAAATAAAAAAGCCCAGTCTTTAGGGGGTTTGGGAAAATAAGGTAGTCAAATGAGACCAATTAACTTCATTAGCTTGTGCAAATATCTAGTTTTCTAACACATTCCTATTTTTCCATCTGCTCCACAGTTAAATGTGTCTACAAATTAACATTTTATTTATGATTCAGGTTCTGATTCATAAAAATTATGCACATATTATATACAAAGGTCTCTACTTTATGGAAAAATACAGAGGACTGCATTGCAACTTACCCTTATTTTTTTTCTTGAGCAAAGCAATCTAAATCATAAAATACCATATAGTAGAAAATCAGTTACACACCTTCTAGTCATATCTGTCTTGAAGACAAGGTATTTTCCCAGCAAACACTTAAAGGAAACAAATTGCTTCTTTCTATGTCCTCCTTTCTTTATTCTCATCTCATAGCAAATGGCATAAAAGTTTCTTATTCAATATCTTATAAAATTCTCCTCACTTTGGCCTGGCATTCATATTAACCTTACACCTTCCATAATGTGCTGGAAATACTTTCTGAGTTTTAAATTCCGTGCCTCCTACTAGCATAAACAGTAGAGCAGAGCTTTCAAAATATTGCAAAGATAAAAAAAAAATCAGTGTGGGTAAAAGGGTGTGTGTTGATTCCATTTTAAATATTTTGTAAAAATCTTATCCATAAGACAAGCCAACTTTTTTAGCACTGTATTTATTGCCATTCAACTGTTCTTGAAATGAGAACAATAGGCACATTTATAAAGTGGACTCGGGAGTTATTTAAATTCACTTTAACTTCTGTAAGTAACTCTTTATCCCTTGTTGACATGCCATTTTATTGTTTGATTATTTACAGCAGTATTTGTTCATAAATCAAATCCATACACCTCTTATGATAACAGAAAAACACATAGAAAAGGTCGGGAAAGAATTTTCCTTTAGTACCCATTCATTCCAAGAAGCTGCATCTCTACAAATTACTATGTTGGTCTCTGGCATAAGCCCTTTCTGACTGGGTAGCGGAGTCCCTAACATCTGAAGTATAAATTACTACTGTATTTCCATTCCTTAGCTCTGCCAAATTCTTGATACATTACTGATCTCAAAATAAGCCTATCGCACTCAGGACAACTGGGGAACCATTTGGGGTTTAAAAGCATTAGAACTACAGTTTTTGTGACTTACCACTAATTTTACCTCTGTTTAGCAAAAAACTGAGTACAGTAGAGTCACTGTTAACCAGAACTCAAGCATCTGGCAAATTTTTTTGGCCAGTTGCTTGAGAGTACTGGTTGCTTGACCTCTGGTTAATGGAGAGCCTACTGTATATATAGTATATGTTTTTAATTTTTGGATAAAACACACCATGTACTATGGGAAAACAACGTCATGTGTCTGTTTAGATTTTGTACTTCCAAAAAGATGTATTTGCTAACATACAATGGAACTGTCATAATTCAAAGTTAAATGACATCCAGTATTTTGGATAATAAAAAATGTGGCTAATAGGAATGACTGGCATATAATTTGCTCAGATCCTCTGGAGAAATACAGATAAAAGTAGGAAATCAGTATTAAGGGCGCTACCTGGCACATTTGGCTTGGACTTCATACCTCCACAGGGTTCAACAGCAGTGTGTGGGGAAACTATTTTCAAGCACCTTACACTTCCCTTTGGATAATTTCACACATAACATGAACTCAAATCCTTGCCTGGACTCTTCCATTAGTTTGCCTGTGTGGTAGTCCAGGAGTCCGTTAACATGGTGTGATACTACACAGAGAAAAGGAGACTTTTACAGCTGGAAGCAGCATCAGAAATCACCTTGTCCAGCACACTGGTTTTCAGCTGAGAGGAGTTAAGTTCTTTGCCTAAAACCCCATCATAGTAACTGACGCTTTTCATTTTGGGTTCTAGGCCCTACATGTACTTCACTAGCAGACATAGGCAGTGGTGAATAACTGTGGGACTGTGGGAGCTCTCTGCACCATTCAGCCAAATCAATGAAGCAACAAAAATAATGTTAAGTGCTGGTATGTACTTACCTGGTCTTACAGACAGAAACACTACACAATCTAAATTAACATATTTCGACCCATTTTGATAGGACCAAATTAAATCATTCAGGTAGAAAATTGTTCCCTAGTAATAAAATAGCAATATGTATATCCAGCAGCTATCATCCAGGATAGCTGTCCATAACTGTGATTTTTAATCAAATTCCCAATTAAGTTTCTTCTTAACAGATGTTGGTGAATTTGTGGTTGTGGTTGATTTACAGGTTTTTCTCCCTGATGATTTACATTTAGATCAAGGTACCTTCTAAAAACACAATCTGAATGAGTATGGACTGACAAAGGATGTGGGTTCCAGTTTCCCCTACACCCTCAAGCAATGGATCTGAGCTTGAAGCTCTCATAGACATCAAAGAAAGGAAGACGCAAAACAAAAAATGAGAATGGCCCTATTATAAGTATTAGGAGCCTATTGTAAAAATGAACTTTTCTCTGAATCTTAATTGACACCCACTGTTTTCTGCTGGGGTTCTGGTAGCTTGTTGAATTACAGACCTTTGTCCCTAGGTTTCTTCCCCACTCCCCTTTCTTTTCATATGTAGATCCCTGAACTTACATAATGGAGTGGTGCCACCCCTAAGAAAGAGATTGAAAGGAAAGAACTAGCACAAAGAAAACCCCCAACAAATGTTATGCAGATTTATTATGAATAAAACCAGAAGTACAAATTTACTACATTGTGGCAAGCCTATAAAATAGCAATTTATCTTACTATATGGTGCAATTTTAATGTATTCCAAAGAATCAGTATTGTCTATTTCTGCTATCCAGATCATTCAAACTTTTAAGTGCAAAGTAAATATAAAGTGTTGCTTAATAAATAATATGCAGCTATGGCATATGCTTTTCTTGTTTTTCACCTCTCATGTGGTCCAGGAACACATAATTGCTGCTTTTACTCAAGTTATCTGATCATTACACAGAGCATGAACCTGTTTACTATTACTTTAAGTTTTACAATTATTGTTATAACAGCTACCTTCACTATTCTGGAAACAATCGTGAATTTTAGTAGTTAATGAATTGTAGCTCTTTATACTTCATATACAGAGTGAAAAGGAAGGTAGAAAGTTTAACAATTGTTCTGCAAATTTGTATAAAACTGCAAATGCCTATCACGAAACTACCAATATAATCATTGCTCTTGGGTTCTTATTTTTGCAGACATTTTAGTAACTGAATGTATTTTTTTCTATATACCCTTTCCCTGCAAGTTGACTTCTAATATAACCAAGCAAATAGTTTCATCTACACAAGTTGTTTACATTTAATATTAGGAAATATTTGCTTCATTCATTCATTGCCTCATTCAACAAACACCTATTGAATACCTATTACCTACAAGGCACTGTGATACATTCTCAGACAATACAAAGATGAAAATGACTCAGTCCTCATCCTCAAGACTCATAATGTAGCATAAGCTAAAAATTTAGTAGAGTTAACAATATAGGCCAGCAAATCCACTTCAGAGCATAAACTCAAAAGAAGTGAAAGCAGGGTCTTAAAGAGATTTTGCACACCTGTGTTCAATGCAGTATTATTCACAATAGCCAAGGGGTGGAAGCAACCTAAATGCCCACCAGTGGATGAATGGATAAAGACAATGTGGTATAGGCATACAAGGTTGGGCAATTAAGTTCATGAACCTGCCACTGTGCACTTATGTTGGCAGCACTGTCCAAACAACTCGGTAAGGTTTCATAACCTTGGTGTATCGGTGTCTCACAGCTCTGTTCACGTTAACATGTGGTAGTGTCTTGCTGAGTGGTGTTCATTATTGTTGCCTGTTCTTGTGTGCCCTCCTGAGAACGTCAGAGCTTGAATTAGAGTAACAAACAAGCCAACATTAAATTTTTTGTTAAACTTGGCAAGAGTGGAAGTGAAATCAGGGACATGTTAGTCCAAGTTTATGCAGATCAGGCCATAAAGAAAATGGCAGTGTAAAAATGGATTAAATGTTTTTCTGAGGAGAGAGAAATTGTCACTGATGAAGAGACATCAGGGCAGCCATTAGTGAGCAGAACTGACGAAAACATTGCAAAAATTCATTGAGTTGTACATCAAAATTGTCAGCTGACTGTGAGAAGTATAGCACACCAAGTAAACATCAATAGATAAACAGTAAGGAAAATCTTAACTAAAAATCTTGGTATAACAAAGGTGTGTGCAAAAATGGTCCTGAAGGAGCTCACTGATGAACAAAAGCAAAGGAGAGTTAAAGTTTTCCAAGACCTTTTGGAGAGGCAAGATGTTTTGGGCCATGTTATCACTGGTGATGAAACACAGGTGTACTAATACAACTCTGAAACCAAGCATCAAAGTGAGAATGGAAGTCAGCCAATTCTCCATGACCAAAAATGTACCATCAGTCCAAATCAAGAGTCAAAGTGACGTTGCTAACCTTTTTTGAAATCAGAGGAATTGTTCATTATGAATTTCAACAAACTGGACAGTCAACCAAGTTTATTATTTGGAAGTGCTGAAAAGGCTTCAGGAAAAAGTTAGACAAAAACAACCTGAACTTTTCACCAACAACTTATGACTCTTGCATCATGACAATGCACCAGCTCACCTGGCACTGTCTATGAGAAAGGTTTTAACCAGTAAATAACACCCTCCCTACTCACCTGATCTGGCTCCCAATGACCTTTTTCTTTACTTAAAGATAAAGGAAATATTGAAAGAAAGATATTTTGATGACATTCAAGACATCAAGGGTAACACAATGACAGCTCTGATAGGCATTTCTAAAAGAGTTCCAAAATTGCTTTGAAGGGTGGACTAGGCACTGGCATCAGTGCATAGCTTCCCAAGGGGAGTACTTTAAGGTGACCATAGTGATATTCAGCAATGAAGTATGTAGCACTTTTCCTAGGATGAGTTCACAAAATTAATTGGCAGACCTCTTATAATAGAATATTATTTAATCTTTAAAAAGCAGAAAATCCTGTCATATGCTCCAAATGAATGGAACTTGAAGACACTATACTAAGTGAAACAACTCAGTCACAACAGGACAGATATTGTATGGTTCCCCTTACATAAGATACTTAAAGAAGTCAAATTCACAGACAGAAAAGTTAAAGGGTGGTTGCCAAGGGGTGAGGGGAGAGGAGACTGGGGAGCTGTTGTTTCATGGGTGGTGAGTTTTAGTTCTGCAAGATGAAAAGAGTTCTGGAGGTTGGTTGTACAATAACGTGAATGTACATTAACACTGCTGACCCATACACTTAAAAATGGTTAAGATGGTATTTAATATTATATAACTTTACCACAATTGAAAAACATTTTTTTAAATTTAGCAGAGTTAAAAAAAAATGTATATGCAACTATGATCAAAGAAAAACTTCTGTACCTTAAAGGAGTGACGTGGAGATTCAAAGAAAGGAGAGATTATGTCGGGTTGGGGTGTGCAGCTGCATTCAAAATGGAGCATCTCAGATGGGTATGTGATGCATAGAAGCTCCCTACAGGAGAATGTGCAAGAGAAGAATTCCAGAGGCCAGATGATGCTGACAAGGCTCTTACTATGTAGTCTGTGAGGAAATGGGGCAATCCAAGGAAGAATGAGAAGAGTGAGGCAGAAAGGAGAACAGTGTTGGGAGAGGGGGAACAGAAATGTGCATCTAGCTGCAGGAAGAGAACTGAGTCCACTAAGGGCAGAATGAGGTATACAGAGTCTCAGAGAAGGTAGATGATCACATGATCCAAAAACACTGAGCACACAATGGGGATGAGGAATTCAGAAGAAGGCCATGAAAGGATACTTTCCTAAAAGCACCACAGATATAGTTAAAGAAAAGGAATATTCTGATGGGAGGGAAAAAAATACAAGAAATGGCACAATGATAGAAAAAGGCTAATAGGAAATGAGGTTGAAGGAAAAGCTTATAGTCAATCATTGTGGGGGTTTGGGGCTGGGAGCAGAATACCTGCCAGGGTAAGTATGTCACACTCATTGTTTAGGAACATCTGTTGCCTTGAGAAAAACAGAATTGATAATCAATTTAAGTAATATCTAAGTTCTTTCATTTTTCTCAAATCTTATAATGATATTATAATAGTAATAAAAAGATCTTTTTTAGAAGAGAGCATTTAGTTGATAACCATTTCAGCCGACTGTTCAATTGACATAGCATGATGGGCATTTAAGCAGAATGTGATTATCAAGGTTTAAGTTACAGTTTTCTCAGTAAGACCTCTGGACAACTCGGAAAGGCTGACCAGCTCAAATAACACATCCATCCACAACTTCCTACATAATTTTTAATCCATCGCTTACTATTTAAACCTTAATTTTCCTCTTTTTGATAAATTCCGAAGAGACAAGAATTCTATACTGTTTTCTAACTGGGAGTTCTAAAATTCTGACTGTCTCCAAGTGGAGGGCTCACTGCCTGAGAGTCAGGAATTCATTCACAGGTATTATTTTCTTCTCTCTCTGAGCCCCAAAACCAATAGGAAATTTTCCAAGAAGATTATTATATCCTGACCTAATAGCAGTAATTATGAAACTTGTTTCTCCCCAGTAAACACTTTGTAACTCATCAGAGATGCTTACAGGTGATCAAATATGTATTTCAAAATTCTTTCTGTCTCTTTGAATCGCAAAAGGCCAGGCCCATGTTTCTGAAGAGTTGTAGCCTTTAGAGACTTATAAAGAGGTTCATGTCCCATAACGACAGGTAAAGCTCATCAACTTTCCAGTTTCTTTTAGATTTTGTTTTCTCAGTTTTCAATATTTTGGATAAACTCCTAGGACATTAGATGCACACACACACACATACACACAACCTCTCTTCATATTCTAAAATTAGGAATTTCTTGGAGTTCTAGTCAAGATGGCAGGGCAGGTAAATGCTGTGCTTGCTTCCTCCCATGACCACATCAAAATTAAACTACAGAATAGCCAACATTGAGAATCACCTGAAGTCTAGCTGAACAGAAGTCCTCTAACTACTGACATACAGAAGAAGCCACCTGGAGACTGGAAGGATGGGCAGAGGCACCCAATGAGCTGGTCCCACATCCATATGTGGCTGTTAAAAATCGGGAAGGATATCTCAGCCACAGAGGTTCCCTCTGAGGAGCAGGGAACGCAGCCGCACACCAGGCTCCCCAGCCCAGGGTTTCAGTGCTAGGGAGGTAAGTCTCCATAACTTCTGGCTGTGCAAACCAGTGGAGATTGTGGCTGAGTAAGACAAGGGTGGCTGTGGTCCTAGGCACTCATCGTAGAGGGCCCGCACATGGACTTACTTGCTGGGACTCACTTGCTCTCAGCTCCAACGTGAGGCAGCAGCTCAAAAAGTGCCAGGGACACATGGGGAACTGAGCTGTCTGACTTCAGAAAGAGGGCTAGAGGGGCAGCTTTCTCCCAGACAGAAGGGAGCTCCATAAGACTATCAGCTCATCTCTCAACAGAAACTTTGCAGGCCAGAAGGAATTACCACCAAATATTCAAGGTGATGAAAAGCAAAGACCCATGATCAAGATTATTCTACCCAACAAATTATCATTTAGAACCAAAGGACAGATAAAGAGCCTCCCAGAAAAGAAAAAGCTAAAGGAGTTCAACAACACTAAACCAGTACAACAAGAAATGTTAGAGGGACTTCTTTATATGAAGAAGAAAAAAGATGATAAAGATAAAACATATGAATAATAAAGTGGTAATAACTATATATATATATATGTATCAACAATAACTTTAAATTTAAATGATTAAATGCTCTAATCAAAAGATTTAGGGTGGATGAATGGGTAAGAAAACAAGATCCTTACATATGCTGCCCAGAAAAGATGTAGTCTAAATCAAAAAACACACTTAGACTTAAAGTAAGGGGATGCAAAACGTTATTTCATGAAAATTGAAACAATAAAGAAGCTAGGGTAGTAATACTTATACCAGACAAAATAGACTTTAAAGCAAAGGCTATGTATAAAGAATAAAGAAGGACCCAGTAACTCCACTTCAAGGGAATATGTGCATCCACTGTTCATTGTAGCGCTGTTTACAAGGGCCAAGATGGAGAAGCAGTTCAGGTGTCTGTCGCTTGATGAATGGATAAAGAGGAGGCAGTACATACATGTGTACAATGAAATATTACTCAGCCAATAAAAAATAATGAAAATTTGCCATCTGCAACAACATGCATGGACCTAGAAAGTACTATGCTGAGTGGACTAAGTCAGAATGAGAAAGACAGATGTCATATGATTTCATTTCCATGTGAAATCTAGAGAACAGGATAAACAAACAAAGAAAACAGAAACAAGCTCATAGATACAGAGAGGATTTTGACAGTTGTCAGAATGGGGAGGCAGAGCTGGGAGGATGGGTGAATAAGGGAGAGGTACAAATTGGCAGGTACAAAACAGTCATGGGGATATAGAGTCTATCATGAGAAATATAGTCCATGATATAGTAATAACTATGTGTGGTGTCATATGGGTACTAGATTTATTTGGGGTGATCATTTCATAAGTTATATACATGTCTAATCTAATGTTGTACACCTGAAACTAATATAATATTGTATGTCAACTGTAACTGAAAAATAAAATAATATTAATAAAAAATAAAAATAATATAAAAACTAAGAATTTCTTTTGGTTTATCTGCCATCTGGGGCTATCCCTGTAGTATTCCCCTCTATAGGTATAAATTATGGAATAAAGACAGTTACACATACATTACATTTATTTATAACAAGAGGTACTCTCATAATTGATAAGGATAATAATACAAAAAAGGTAAACAATGTATTCTTGTTCATTACTTTCTTTGTTTTCTCAAAAAGTTATTTGCCTTGTTTCACATTTAGTAGCTGTTATTGATGATAAGGTTTGGATAATACCAAGGGGAGAATTGCCTTTATTCCAGCAAGAGAGCATTCTCAGAATATGCCCATAGACTAATACAAAATGTACAGCTTGCCCAACATGAATTACAGTGATAGGATTAGGTCCAAAGGGAGCTATGACAACTCTCTACAAGTAACTGAAAGGTGCAAATGGCAAGGAGGGAAAAGAATTATTTAAAGAGGTCCGAGGTGTATGTGAAGAGGGATTAAATTAAGCAAAGGAAAATTCAGGTTTTATATCAAGAAAAAAAAATCCTAATGGCAGTATGTTAAAAGAATAGCTTCCTGAGAAATGTGCTAGAAGCCTCAAGGCTGGAGGGAATTTTAACTGTAAGTGAAACAAAACTGGAAATAGACCACAAGGAGGAATCCCATGTCAGCTAGAGAAGAGCTTGTTGACCCATCGGCTTTTCCATTTTCTATTTCTATAGCCCTATGGATTCCTCGGAAGGAACAAAAGAGATTTAAGATTAAAAATTAGACTATCAGAAATGACACTGTAGATATAATATGTGATCTACGTATTTGCCAGAAGACCACCTGGGATGGCCTACCATCTACTGTAATATAGTACGTGAAAATATTCTGCAGACACCAAGTACAGTAAACTCTCAGTTAACCGGCACCCATGGGGATTGGTAGCTGCCAGATAAATGTAAATTATTTCTTCAATTTCTTGCCAGTTGCTTGAGAGTGCTCATTGCTTGAGTTCCAGTTAATGGGGAGTCTACTGTATTTAGACATAAAATATAATAATAATTAATAATAATAATAGGTATCATTTACTGCGTAATTACAGCATGGCAGGCACTCTGCCACATGCTTTACATATATCAAGTCATGTATGCTTCACAAAACACATGAGGTTTCTGAGATGAGGAAATGGAAGCTTATTATGTGCCTCAGAGTCTAGGTACATAGTAGAAGATCTGAACATATGTAATTCTAGTCCAGATCCTGAGCTCTCAGCTCATGAGCTACTATCAACAAAAAGGCATCCAGGAAAGTGTACGCTGAAAGGAAAACTAGTTTCTTCCTTCATCTTCCCTAACCTAGCGGTATTGTGAGGGAACCTGAGAGGCAGGTTACTCCTCGCCAGGAGCAGGATTAAACCATGAGCTTGTTTTAAATTGGCCCATTCCAGCTACAGGGCTTGGCCAAGTTTGGATTTGTAATATAGCAGAAAACAAACTTTTGAAGCAGCCTTTTGATTCAATTCTTGTGACCTGTGTGAAATAAACCTTCTTAAGACTGAGTTATAGTATCAATTTGCTCCAATTCAACAAATATGTATACTTTTATGTACTCAAGGGGCTCATACCTAGCAGGGGATCAAATCAGGTCTTCTCCAAAGTAGCTGAAAAGGGCACCCTGGCCACAAACTTTCAGAAGCAGAGATAAGAATAGGGCTGAAGGAGTAGAGAGGAATTCAAAGACAAAGAAATGGAAGGCACAGCCAGGGTCCAGGCAAACTAGAATCAAGATCATTCATTTTTTCCACATATGTGCAGAGATTTGTTGAGTGCCTACTACATGACTAGGAAGACAGCAGTCAGTAGTATTTTAGACTTGATTGGGCTTACAGGGTAGTCAGGGACAGATATTACACAACAGGTATTTTGAGAGAATATGAGAGCGGACATACCTATATGTGGGCTCCAGGAACACCTCCTAGAGGAAAAAAACCCTTAAGCTAGGAAGGAGAAGAGGTGAGGAGGGACTAACTCTAGAGAGAAAGCAAGGGAATAGCCAGAAAGGAAAGATGCTTGGTCAATCCAAGGAACTGAGCAATGGGGCTGGGCAGAATGAATGAGGTAGAGTGGGACTGTTGCCGGCTGCAAAGCTCAGCACAGGCTAATAAAGTCAGAAGTGTGGGTGTAGAAAGCACTTTGAAGTTCACTCTCAGGACCCTCGTAAATTACTGAAAGCTTTTGAGCATAGACTGATTTGGTTCAGAGACAATAAAATGCAATGGTTAATGCCAAGGTCTTCTGAGTCAGACATATACCATAGGTTCAAATCTTAGCTCTGCCACTTATTTACTATGTAACCATATTAGATAAATATGCCTCATAGATAAAATGGAAAAACAAAACAAAGTCAATATCTACCTCTCATAAGGTTGGTTGGGAGGAGTAAGCAAGCTAATGGTAGTAAAGTGTTTAAGCCATGTTGGGGCATGCTGTCAGCATTCAGAAGGTAGGGGAGAATCATGAGGGGGCTGTCCAATATGGAGGGTAAAAGAGAACCTTAGGCAAGTTACTCGAGTACTTCTTCAGAACCTCAGCATCTTCATCTGAGAAATGTGTTTCAACCTCATGGGTTTCTTTTGAAAAAGCACTGAGAGAAATATAACATGATATGCCTAGCACATAGTAAGTTCTCAATCAATTATAACTATTATAACACTAAGAATCTACCAGAAAATGTAATATTTTTCAACATGTTTCTCAAAGAAAGAACTAGATGTCCTATCATAATCATTACCCCTACATCATATATATATATGTACCTATATACACATATATAGATACATATATAGATACATATATAGATACATATAGATATAGATATAGATATAGATATATATAGATATATACACACACATACTTACTGTAACTCTTAGATGTTTACATATTTGACCAACATCATGTTATCCCTTCAATTTTGAATTCCCCATGAGATTCCTGGGTACAAATAAAAATACTGAAGCACAGGGAGAGTAAAACTGCATGGGTAGGAAAAGGAAAACATAGGTTATCAGAGTTCAACTAAAACATAACTGTTGCTTTATAAATATTACATATATTTATTTATTATTAAGGCACAATTGCAACAGAATTAAATGCGGAAAGCAAGATTCTCCCCCTGCTTTCGTCTCTAATCACCTAGTCTCCTGAAGTGTTCAGCGTTCCAGTGCAGCTGTGACGGTATGAATGGGAGGGTCTAAAAGGAAGTTTGTATCTCTGGAAATCCATATCCAGAATCACCATGAGTTTGGTTCAATGTTCACTGCATCACAGAGCCTCCAGTTACTAGCAAAACTTTGGTGGAAGTAAGTTTTTAAATTAAGTAAATATCATTTGTTTTTAACTAACTAAATACTTTACCTGTTGGATTAGCAGGAGCTAGAAATGAGCTCAGTGCTCAAACCCTGTTCTGAACTTCCTCTCCATTCGTGTACCCTCAACAGATAATGAGACGGATTCTCTGCTTAATTGTATCATTTTATGCTATTTGCCATCCGTCTCATATGGGAGGGACCTAATAAAGGTTTGCCTATTCAGTGAAAGACTCCATCATCCCAATTTCTCTAGTCCTAACATTTAGATTATTTTTCCTATATTTAAAAAGTTAGGAAGAAAAAAAAGGCAAAAGTGTATTTGATCTCCTTCTCCTATCCCTTTTTCTCTTTAACCTTCTCCCGGTTTCCTCTCCTCCCCTTCCATTCCCTCCCCCTCTCGGTGTTTTAAATATTTTATAAACTATTTAACAAAGAGATAGAGCTGACGTTGTCCAGCCTGGTTATGGTGGCCTCCCTGACCAGGTGGAGCTCCATAAGCTCATCTTAGTGGAATGTGCTTACAGGAACCAGCTCCCATTCCAGAGCTGCTGACTCTGGCCATAACTTCTTACCCGCTACCCTGCTCCCACTATGCCAAAGGACTCCAGCATTTCACCTCTCCAACACTAAAGGAAGGGAGCCAGGCTTTTGCAAATAAACAGAGCAACAGACCAAACATCCCCAAACTCTTAAATTTTTACTAGGCTTATAAAACCCTTAGTTCAATAAACAAACAATTAAGACATAGTAGCACAAGGGACAATGACTTTTGCCTTATAAAGAACAGATGGTACAAGAGTCCTTATACAGTACATGTAAACAACCACTTCCAGGCTACTCCCTTTATTTTCTCTACTCCACCCTCATACCACGGGACTCATCCTTCACACCCCTTCCAAAAGATCTGCTCTGAAAACACAGGTAGGAATTACCTGTGAGCTCATAGATAGAATGGAGATTTGTTTTTAGGAAACAGTAATAGCTTAAGGCAGACACCTTTCCCTGGGGTATACATTCCTGTAGTATGGTACTCTTTTACAGGGCCTCCTGTATTTCAAATTGTCCTCCCTCGATAGGCTGACCAGATGTCCCATTTTCAACGGGACAGCAAACAATGGGTTCTGTCCTATTCCAAATGGTACATACGGTGAGCCTACTGACTTGAATTTAGCCCAGTGTGACTAGGCTGACCATATGTACTGCTTTCTGTGCCACTGACAAAGGGACTTCTGGTCAGCCTATCCCTCAACAATACCTGAATAACTTTTTTCCACTTTGTTACACTACTCAAAGACCACCAATTAGCTTATTGAGAAAAACAGACCTTTTTTTTAGAAAATACAAAACACCTGGATTAAAATCATCAAGCGATACCAGTGCACACCTATTAGAATGGCCAAAATCAGGAACCCAGACAGCACCAAATGCTGACAAGGATGTGGAGCAACAGGAACTCTTCACTGCTGGTGGGAGTGCACAATGGTACAGCCACTTTGGAAGGCAGCTTGACAGTTTCTTACAAAACTGAAAATACTCTTACTACGTAATCCAGCAATCCTGTTCCTTGATATTTACCCAAAAACACTGAAAATACATATCCACACTAAAACCTGCACATGGATGTTTACAGCAGTTTTATTCACAACTGCTAAGACTTGGAAACAACCAAGATGTTCTTTAGTAGGTGAGTGGATAAAGTGTGGTGCATGTACAATGGACTTTTATTTAGTGCTAAAAAGAAATGAACTATCAAGCCATGAAAAGACATGTAGGAACATACATGCATATTACTAAGTGAAAGAAGCCAATCTGAAAGGCCTACATACTGTATGGTTCCAACTATATGACATTCTTTAAAAGGCAAAACTGTGGAGACAGTAAAAAGGTCACTGGTTCCAGGGGTTGGGATGGGTGGTAGGAATGATAAAGTAGAGTTCGGACGATGTTTAGGGCGGTGAAAATACTCTGTATGATACCAAAATGATGACTACATGTCATTATACATTTCCAAATCCATAGAATATGCAGCACCAAGAGTGAACTAGAGTAATGTGAAATAGAGACGAGATGATGTTGTTAATGTAGGTTCACTGATTCTAATAAGTGGGCGATTGTGATGAGTGATACTGATAATGAGGGAGGCTATGTATGTGTAGGGCAGAGGGTGCAGGGGAAATCTCCGTACCTTCCCTTCAATTCTGCTGTGAATCTACAAGTGCCGTAACATACAGTCTTAAACATTAAAAAAAGGCTGAAAAGGTTAAGGTCATATTGGCTATTCACATCTTAGTATGAATTTGCTCCAATTAGCAGTTCATTTGTCATTTGACAAATACTTATTGAGTGTCTGCTATGATAAAAAAAAAAAAAGGAGGGACCCTCCCAAAAGAAACCAGAATTATCTTCTGGAGGGCAGGCCCCTTATACAGGCTTCCCCTACTAGGTGAGTGTTCTAGGAATATAGTGCATCAGTGTACCAGTTGGTGGTGTTGTGGGAGGCTGTGTTCAGCATCAGTGAATTTTTCTGGAGACACTTTCAATGCTTTTTCCCATTTCATGATGGGTGATTTGTACAAACAACATGGGGCATGACAATGCACCGGCCCACATCTTGCTGAGTGTTCAGCAGTTTTTGACCAAAAAAGGCATGCCCCCCCATCTCGCCCTCCCTATTCACCTGATCTTGCCTCGAGCTACCTTTTTTTTTGTTCCTCCGGATGAAAAAAGTCCTCAAAGGGAAACATTTTGCCAATGTGGAAGAGGTGAAATGAAAAAAAATGGCAGAAACACTACAAGGCATCAAAATCAATGAGTTCAAAAACTGTTCTGAGCAGACGAAAAAGCGTCTTGATAGGTGTATTGCATCAAACAGAAAATATTTTGAGGGTGACTGAAGTTTAAACATATAAAAATAAATACACAATTTTTTATAAATAAATTCTAGTGTTTTTTGAGGTCCCCCCTCATATAGGCTCTGCTCTCACGGAGCTCATGATTTAAAAAAGCAATAAACAAGTTAATTGGCAAGGCAAAATAAGTCCACGTTGTTAATACTTGGCTAAAATGGGTCAAACTGAAGGAACAGTTCTGTCTAAAGCACAGAAGAAGTATAAGAAAGGGGTATTTGACCCTGTAGAGTAGGGGTTGACTTAAAGAATATTTCAGACTGGCTTTAGGGATGGCTCAAGCACCTGATATGCCATGAGAACTATAAAGAGAGAAAATTAGATGGAAAGTGTTTGAGGAGGGGAGCCAAGAGACTGTCAAAAAAAAGCTTTGCCTATTTCAAACTTTTTCTGAACATCAACTTAAACACTTCTGCTGGGTAATTGTGAAATGGGAAGGAGAAGTGGTGGGAAGGAGATGGCAGTGTTAGAAGTGGCAGTGAATTATCTCCCTTTCTGTTTTGTAATTGTTGGCTTAGGCAATTCTTAATAAACCACTAGTTAAGCACTGCTTTAGATTACAAAAATACCTTATCACAAATCTCTTATCTCTTAAAACAAGCTTGTCCAACCCGTGGACCCAGGACCACATGCAGCCCAGGATGGCTCTGAATGTAGCCCAACACAAATTTGTAAACTTTCTTAAAACATTATGAAAATTATGCACAGGGCTTATTATTTTTTTTAACTCATCAGCTACCATTAGTGTTAGTGTACTTTATGTATGGCCCGAGACCATTTTTGTTCCATAATGGTCCAGGGAAGCCTAAAAATTGGTCACCGCTGTCTTAAAATCAAGCTAAGAATGACTCTCATTACTTTGCAGGCCAAAAGTGTATAAATGCATCCAGAATTAGAAGGTAATGTTGACATTTAAACTTAGTTCCCAGTGCCTAGCACATGGGAGATACAATAATTTCATCCATCTTACAAACTACTGATACTTACCATGATCAAGTTACATTAACTGGTTGATGAAAAGAAAATTTAGGTTAATAATTTTCTTAACCTATGTACAAGTTGATTGAATAGGTTATTAGAATTTTCATTAGAACATCAAACTAATGAATGTGATACTATAACTATTTAAAATTTAATAGAGCTAAAATTTTTTCATGTAATAAAACATTTTTATATCCAAAGTGTTTTAGTCTTTCCAGATAGATACCATTAAAAAGTATTGGTACCCTCATCATTATGATGTATTAAACTCAGACACCTAGTTCAAGCAGTTCCAACTTTCTAAACTCTTTAGGCCTCAACTACTCCTCTATAATATGAAACTAATACCAACTAATTTGCAAAGGTATGAGGGGTTAGGAATTTATCCCTGCTATTTTTATTCTGCCATTTTGTTTCAACAATTTGAATTGAGAACAAACATTTTAAACCTATTTTGTCAATAATGATTAATTTTTATCATTAAAGAATTTTGAGAAGTGAACCCAACTGAGTTGACTAAATTTCTTCATTAATTTCTTATATAACACAAACTACTCTATGTTTTCTATTTTCATTCTTATTTCACTGTAATTGTTTTCATTAGGATCAACTCATTTTTATTAAAATTATGCAATAATAATTTGATTTATCCATTTTTGTCCATAGCAAACATACTGTGAGTTTTAAGATCAATATTCCTACCAACTTCAATTTTCCTGATACAAATATTGAAGTTACTTTTCATCAAAAAGATCTCATTCTTTTGTCCATTTTATTCAACACCAAATTTTATGGAGTGTCATTTACACCATCGTTGGGTTTATTTTTAGTTGATTATTTCTTCCAGTAATTTTCATTATGAATTAAACAAAAGTATGAAAGTTCTACTTATTTGTTAGCTAAATCAAGGGACTACTGTCCGATATTCTGTAAAACAGAGAGGAAAACAGGGAGCGGTAAAAAGGAGGAAGCTGAGGAAAGGTAGAGGTGAAAACGGGGTGAGAAACATGGACCGGATGAAGAAAATACAGAGAAAAGGAAGCGGAGTGTAGCAACAAGGAAGAGAGGCTGCAGAGGTACTCCGCAGGGAGTACCTTCCTCTCAATTCTGCTGTGAACCTAAAACTGCTCTGAAATAAGTAGATAAAAAGATAAATTTAAAAAAAAAAAATCTGCAGGCAAAGTCACAGCACATTCCTGGGTAATGAAGTAATAGAGGCCACGTGTCATCAGGGGTCTAAACTGAAAGCTTCATTAAGTGTGATGATAATAACAGGTTTATATTTTTAGGTTGATCATTTTTATTATTGTTACTGTTGTTATTATTAGACTTTTAACAGGTTGTCTTCCAAAACTGTGTTAGTGAGCCAAGTGTCATTCATAACATATACTTTCTAAAAATTATAAAACAAAACTCTATTTCAGTTAGTTTCCAGGACCATCTCCATTCCCTCATCTCACACACACTCACAAACACACCCAAACACATGCAACTACTTAACTCCTGGTGTGCTTCACTGTCATGTCCAAAATGCTTGCTTAGGTGTTGACTCTTAGGAACAAAGCATGTAGAGAGGAAAGGGGAGGCCAAAGAGCAAAAGGAAAAGGATAATTAGGTATATACTGCTCTCTCTCAGCAGACTGAGGACTGGCTCTAGGTAGATTTTATATAAATGATGTTATCAGATACTTCCCCACTTGCTCTCCTGAACTTACTTACTGCTGCCTAGTTTCTCTCTCCCCATGACATCGGAACCCTCATTTGACCTAAGACTCCCATCTAAGACACTTGATCCAGGTTTGTTCAGACATTTAGCATTCTATAGATCAACCCTCTCATCCATCAGACCTTCCCATTCAAATGTTCAATCCCCTCAATACAACTGATCTCCAGCTTTGAAAGGAAAGCAACCTGATTAAATCAATTTCCACTGATTTGTAAATGACTAATAGCAATTTAGCCCTCTCAAAGGCACTTTAAAAATACCATGAATCTTAATAAAGTTTAAACCCCTGTAACATGTTCAAAAGATTAAGGAGTTAGAAAAGAAATTTTGACAGGTAGCCACAATATAAGTAGGCTAGCCCTACTGGGAAGCTTCCCTTACTCCAGTTCCATACATACAGTTTCAAATGTTTAAATGGTCAAATATTTGTTTACAAGAGTGAATGTTAGCAGCGGTGATTTGTAGTGAAATGAACGAATGTGACTATCTGACAGGTAGCATGCTAATAGGGGTTAAGAGCTCAAATTCTGCAGACAAGTTGCCCAAGTTCAAATTCCAGCACCAACCTTCACTATTTACATGGCTTTGGACAAGTTACTTAACCTCTCTGCTCCACAGCTTACCCATCTGTAAAATGGGAATAACAACGCTAATACTACTATTACTACTACTACTAATAATAATATTACTACCTAAATCAGGCTGTTATAAAAGTGTGTATAGTACTTTAAAAAGAGCTTGGAACACAGAGAGCACTATATAATACATACTACTTAGCACAGATGGATACTTCATAAGTCATAAAAATTTTAAATTAGCTAGGTTTAGGGCTGTTTGCTTTAATTTTTTGAAATTTCAATCACAATGCTACATCCTGTACAGACATTATTTTAAGAAGTCTGCCACATAGCCATAATGGTTAATTTGAGTTTGGGTTTATTATAGTTCCCTATTATTAACAACAAAAGCTCAATAATTAGTATTAGGTAGAACCATAGAACTTTAGAGCAGAAAGGGCCCTTAATATTTCAAAGGTGTCATTCTACAGATAAGTAAATTGAGGACTAGAAAGATTAAATAATTCATGCAAGCTCAGAGGCAGAAGTGGAAGATCTGAATGTGGAATTCACATCTCCTTACCTACTTCTTTTTTCACTTCCAAAGAGTGAGGGAAGAACCCTCTAGCATGATGCAAATACCTTGATGCTTTGGCTTCCTAAGTCTCTACTGCTGAAGTGACCAATCCTGTAGTGATGCGATTACTTTGCTGTTACGGTATTCCTTTATGTGTGGAATACCAAGAAACCAGCAAATCTACAAAAAATCCCTTTGTAGGATCCACAGTCATGGTGGTCAATTCCAACCTAGTTTAAGAGAAGCTGGAAATACCTTCCTATGTAGATGTCGCATGGCCAGACAGCAGTCTCACTTGATGTCTGAATTCTGTCCCCCAAATCCTCCTGGAGTCAGTTAATTCTACAGTGCTGTCATCTAACTATACAAGATGGAAACTATTACTATATATTGTTGAAGACAACTTATCACATGGTATTTATTAATGGTTAATGGTCTATAAATAAAATTTCACTGATAGTCTTTTTCAAAGATTACATGTTATTAAAAAATTGAAAACCTACTACCACAACCATGGGAGAAAGAATAGTATCAACTGTATCATTGGGAAAAAAATGTAGCAAAGTTTAACACAGCCGAAGAATCTACTTATATTTATGATACAGTTGTGGGCAGGTACTTTGGAATAATGAAGAAATACTTGCATACTGCGAGACATTCCACGCAAAATTCTTGGGACATTCTTCAGACTTGTTTTCAAAATGAAATAAGATGTTGTGTCTAGTGGATGGGAGAGTTGTCATTTGAATATATTTACAGCATCTTAAAGTCTGTTGTGGGACTTATGGCTTGTTCCCTAGCTTTCTTCTTCATTGTTGTATATTTAACTTTATGTCTGTCAGGCAAAGCAAGTACCTCGGTATCTTACTGTTCAACCAAGCATTAGAGCACAGAGAAAAAAAATGTTCCAACTCTAAAGGGAAAAAAATCAGAAATAAAAAAGAAAAAAAGAGGAAAACTTACAAACCTTATCTGGGCTTTCATTCAAAACAAATTCTTTATCCAACCTATAAAATATTGCCAAAAAACCTTGCTACGGTGCAAACACTCAATCATCAAGGACCTGAAAATTTTACAGTGGATTTCCTGCCGATTTGTGGGGCTACTGGATCCTGCTGTGATAAAACTCGCAAGAGTATGACAGACATTTGAGTAAAACTTCTATCACGTTAACTGAGGTTTTGCAAAAGCTAAAGCCAAGGATATCACTAAAAGGGAGACAAATAAGCATTTTTTTTTTACTACAATCCAGAGCTATAGTTGGCTTAGTAGTCCAGATGGCAGACGGACCCAAACTTGTGACCAAATGAAAATAAACTCACAGAATCTTTCCACTTCGATTTATAGGCCACCCAGGCAACCATTCATGCAGTGAGGATGTTATGTGCAATGCATACACCCATTTACCCTTAAGATAACAAAGATTATTAACTAGACAACAAGAAACACATCCTACTTTCAAAATAACACACTGATTACCAACACTATATACACAAGATGACAAATGACTCCATTCTCAGAGACTGCTCCCTCCCGCTCTCCTCCCCCATCAGACGAGGTTTAGTGTTCTGCACTGGGGCCAATGGGCTTTCCTGCCAAACAAATATAAGGAAAGGAAGGGGAAACAGGTCACAGGGCTAGACTGACCAGGACTGCCTACGCCCGCGAGACAGGAAGCTTGGGCCTCCAGGGGTGACCCTTTTTGCAGCTGTGCCCTTCCCCTTGACACATGAGCACCAGCACAGGCAGTGATCCATGAAGGCAGTGTGAGGGGAGTGAGAGAAAGGTGATGAGTTGACAGCATCTGCTAAAAGACATCCAGGGAAGCTGCTATTGATGGCGGAGAAGCACAAAGTTTGGCAATCGGCCACCAGCACCATGTGCAAAAAGAGCTTACTTTTAAGGGCATAAATTTTAAAAGCAAATTTTAAAAAGTGGAAGTGGAAAAAGCAGAGAACCTTTCTTTTTAGTCCCAGCATACAGGTAAACTTTGCCTTTGAGGCTAACTCAGGCTCAGGGCTCAGCAGAAAATGATCTGAGTACCAGACCAATGACATCCCCACCCTTCTGGCAGACCATGAGGGGTGCTATCGCTTCTTTTCGCTTCCTTTCCTTCCTGTCCTCCTACCCCAGACTGAAACCTGCAGGTAGAAAAATATTAATTTAAGGCATATCAAAACACATTTTATAATGTATACATAAAATACCCAACAGACTCCTGAGAGATATACAAAATTAATCCCACTTGTGAAGGCCTTAATATTAGCTCTTTCCTCTTGGGAAGAATTTAAAATCCCACAAAAGCTCTTGATTTATTTCCTTCCTACACAACAGCAACAAACACTCACGTAATTTTTAAGCAATGTAAAATATCAACTTAATGCTGAATAAATACATACAGAGAGAGAGAGAGAGAGAGAGCGCTCTACTTCAAATGGGTACTTGGACAGCAAAGGAAGTGCTTAGGGGTCTCCGTTCCCTCAACCTACGAGCATAATGCATTAACGTTGCCTGCCTCGTTCAAGAAGAGAGCTCACTGAAGCCAAAATGTGTTGAATACACATCTTCTGCTTTACCTTTACACTGCCTCTTCCAAAGGTTCATTAACACGGCTATACACACACACACACATACATATATCACTCTCTTTTATATTTATGAAGAAGTTAGGAAAGTCCTATTAACTCAGATACGTTTAGTTCACATTAATGTTACACCCAGAAAAACACAATTAGTGACTATTAACCCCAAACTGAAAAAGTTAAATGGATTTGGAGATTATCACTACTATAATGGATGGATTGCATCAGAATGTCTGAAAAAGGGATATAAAACATTACATATTTACTCTAAGCAAAAGCCCATCAGGTATCATAATCTTTGTACCTTTCTCATTCATTCCATCACTAGATATGCCGGCTTTAACACAACATCACATGCCTTTCCCAGCACCCATTCTACTAGTTTTTCATCTGCCGGAAGTTAAGAGAAAGGTTGGCTTAGGGCAAAACAAAAAGACCAACAAAACTACCTAAATTGAATTTAGTTTTCTAAACTAGCTATTATTAGTGAGTCACATCAAAGTGGAACTCAGAGTCTCCACTTTCGAGTAAGATGTGTGTTGTACTCACTAACACCTGAGTGTCAACAGGCTTGGTGGGAAAATGGAAATGCATGTCCACTTTGAAGTCATTTCCTTATCTTCTCGTGGAGAACATAAGTAAAAGAAAGGTAGTGTTTCATCAACACTAATATTTTGTTTCAGCTCAGGATCAGAATCACTAAGTTCATATCTGTACTATATTTGTGTGGATGAAAAACACCACACTAAATATAATTATTTTGAATTAACAATCATCCATGATGACACAGAAGAGGAAAGATTAAAAACTGATCAGGCCTTCAGAAGTAGGAGTCAAAAAATAAGGAACAAAATTAACATGACTTAACTTTCAAAATATTTTTCAAGGATGCTATAATCTTCCATTAAAATTAATGTGCTGGTAGATTTCCCTATACCCCCATTCCAGTTGAAATACAAGATCCATCATATCCGAATTCTGTGACAATGGTAAGTCTTCTTCAATCTACATGCAAATTACGAAATAAGAAAAACGTACTTCCTTACCTCCATCATTTGGCAAATGACACCTTTTAAGTCAATAATGCAATACTTAGAGAAAATGGTGCCACAGCAAAATATGACAGCACAGGCAATGCAAATTAGTGCTAAAATGGAGAGAATCGCTATTCATGTACCCCAAAACGTGGTATTTGCAATATTCCCTACAACCGGTATTTTGAATAGCACTTAAAATATCAGTCTTCTGTACAGAATCCAAGTGCTTGCATTTGTGATTTTTCCCCATGTTATTCATTAGCAAATGCCTCAACAAATGACAAAGAAAAAGAGATACAGATTTCTAACAAAGAGGAGATTCAAGTATATTTAAACCTCGACTCTTGTATCCATTTTTCTCCTTTAGGGCTCTATTCTCTTATCAGCTGGAAGAGATGTGTGCTCCTAGGTCCCGTTAATGCTAATGCAGGTACTTACATCCCTATACCACCACTGCACATGACTACATGGACCACTGCCTGATTTACTGACCCACAGAGCCAAGCCTCTCTTGTGATAAAACTGAAGAGTGTCTTGCAACTTCATCCCTTAATTGAGATCCTAGCACATGGCAAGAATCCAAGGCCCTTGCTCAGGTTGCTTATCTTTCAATACTTTCAAGTCACTTACTGGCTAGAAAAGAAATTGTACTGTGATTTAAAGTGAAAGCAGTTAGCTTGCTGCTCCTAATTGTCCCCCATCTCCTCCTCCTCTTCTTCCTTTTTAATCTCTTTCTCTCTTCCTCCGCTTTTAAAAAATAATACATGACTATAACCATGGATCCTCTACAGACTTGCTCGCCACTGTGAATAGTTATGATAATGTGATGTCATAAAACAGGTCATTTTTTACAGCAGGCTGGCTTCAGTTACTTTATAACGGTTATTTTATTAACTTTTACTTATCTTTTCTCTTTTTCTAAACTTTCAGTCTCTACAAATCTCAAGGAAAAACTACCTAAATTGAGGGGAAACCAGTGCAGGAGGAGACAAGGAAGGAGCTTAATTTGCCTCCTGAAATAAAATAAAATATACCAGCTGCTGCTGTTACCATAATCAGTCCTACCACCCATGGCTTCTACAATGAAAATATCCCTGAAAAGGTAAAGAGGAGTAGTGTGGAAGGAGGGAGGGAACGGAAGAGAGAGCAGCATTGTTTATAAAACAAGAACCAACTTTGTGTAAGAGGATTACATCAATCAAAGTTATTATGTAATTAGTTTGGACACACAGACAACTTATAAAAATATACTACAGCATTCTACAATAATGATCTCATGCATTTCAACATATGTTAGTATAATGACAACCTCTGGCCCATTACCAATACGACAGTGGTTTTTGTGTAAAACAGTCTTGTAGAGTATTTATTCTTGACAAAGTTCTGTATGAATGAGTTAGAATTCATTCAAAAACAAATGTCTTTTGCTTCTTTTGAAGTTAATAGGCAACAAAAAATCTTCACAATGGATGGGCGGCACAATTTCCTCTTTGATAACCAGCCAGGGGGAAAACTTGTTATGCAGAGGAATGGACAACACATCCTTGGATAACAAACATACATTTTTAAACAAAAACAAGGTCACATATGGTTGTGATGTGGTATTCGACCAGAGCACTTCTGATTGACATGTATATGAATACCGTGATGTGGAATGTAAATAGAAAATGGTTCAAATCCAAGTGTTTTAACTTCATATTATGGAAAATAATAAATACTGAATAATGTAATACAAGGTATTTCTATCTTGGGGTTCTAATAACTAACCACTTGAGCTCTGCTTTTGTGGTTTATAATGTCACCAGAACCCTCCATGGAATTCTATATAGAATAAATGATAGGCAATGTTGAATTACAAGGCTATCAGGCTATAACACATAAAGTAAGTACCTAATATAGCCTTATAAATTATAAGCTTTTATGGTCTAGCATTTTACAGCATAATGTCACAAACTGCAGTAATACAATATATTGATAAAGGATATGACATCACATTAGGTTTCAAAAAAAAAAAAATGTCCCTGGCACTACATCAGACATCATTTCACAGAATCAGTCTCAGAACTCAAAAGGTCCTTGGAGGACGTCACGCTCGATGCTCCCCCACATCGACCACCCAAATGCACCCATCCCCTTGACTCTTCTCTGCGGCCCTGAGAGAAGGCCATCCTGCCTCTAACATTCCCAGCACTGAAAATAAAGGGGGAAATGTCAGAGAAATGCCTTCAACATATACGGGTAATAAACGCACACCACTACCAAGTAACAAATGTAAAGGTTAAATGCTCACATTGTAGCTGGGTGCACACAACAATACTGTAGGGATATACTCACACATACACACACACAGACTCTGACTGCCTCTCTTATTTTTTTATAAGGAACATTAAGAGCTGTAAGAAGAGCAAGACTTCTTTCTAATGTCTCTTTGCATCTCTTTCGTTTGTCTCTTTCTGACACAGTAATCACTAGCTGATGGAATTCTATCCCCTTATTCAATCCCAGACACATACAGAAAAGTCAGGTCCACACCATACACCACACGACTCTGAAAGACTCCAGGCAGCTTTCAAAGTGAGACACAAAGAAGGAAAACACACTGATGTCCATATGTAGTACTTGTGAGATTTTCTGCAAGCTAGAAGGATACCATTGCCACAAGCCTCGTTTGTGTCTGATCAATTCTGTTTGTGTATATTTGAAACAAAAGTGAATTGTATTGACCTGCTGAGAAGAATGAAGTTCTCCTAGTCTTGCAGAGATACATTTGTTTCAAATGTAGTAGTTTCAAGGAGGGATCAAGGGTAATATATGTTAACATAAACCACAGATTCAATCACCTTAATACAAAGGCTGCTAAAGAACTATCTCAGTCTCCTATCACCCAAATCCACTCCTGCCCAGGCTATCAAATCCTCACTTACCATCCTTCGAAAGAAACCACTTTTCACACCTGTGTGTTCACCTCATTTTCTACTTCCTGGTTATGAAATTTCTTTTCTATCCCATCAACAAACATTGGGCTTAAAGGTGAAGAGTCGAGAGGTATATAAATAAGTCTTCCACGACCATGTAATATCCCATGCTCTTACAGCATAAATTGGTTTGCATGGTACACTGTCTGCAGAAGTTTTTTCATTGCCAACCAGGAGTAGAGAATAACAAGAATTGAGAAGCAGCCTAACACGCATGAGGAAATTGTTCTTCAGGTAAACCTACTTTGATTTCGTTATCATTATTCAACCCAAATACTAAAGAGACTGTTGAGAGAGGGAATCTTCTCACTCGTGCACACTGAAGGTAAGCAGGAGGGGCTCACTTCCTATCTGAAAGCAAACTTTGGTCCAAATTAACTATGCTGACTTGAATCATGAGTCACAACAATTGCTCCCTAGGATATATTTTATGGAAATGCAAAACGTGGAAAGGAGTAAAGGTATGTAATGACTACTCTACATAGTGTTAATAGTGGCTAACAACTACTCAACACCGACTGTGTGTTCTGAACTGTCATGTATAAACGCCTTTACTTCTTAAGGGAGCCCTATGATGTGACCAATATTAGCACCATTTTAGAGCTACAGAAGCACAGAGGGGCTAAGTAACTTCCCTAAATCACACAGCTAGTAAGAGGTGAACCGAGAAATTGTATTCATGCAATCGGACATTCCTTTTACATGACAGACAGTCTTACCAAAATGACTATGTGTGGCACACTTTAAGAGGCTTGTCACTGCCCACTGCAGTTTGGAGTATCTTATCAGGGAGTTGGCTATAATAAAGCATGTGGTCAAAAATAACAGAAGAAATCACAGGCAGCCCTTAATCAGCATTTACTAGAACCTTGCTGGCCTAAAACTAGCACAGAAAATCCTCTCACATCCTGGGCAAAGGTTTTTACCTTTTGTTAAAATAGAATTCTGGTTTTGAGACTCTTGAAAATAGCCACTGCACCCTTCCTGAATGAATAAGTACATTATTAGGAAGTCCCTCCCCACTTAGGACTGTAGAACAATTCTGTTTATGAATCCAAGGGTTTCTAAAAAAGCTTCTCGGCTCCATTCTAGAGTTCAGAAGGTAAAATTGAGACTACAGAGCACCTTTGAATATTTTTTTAACATTTCTTCATCTAAAACTTCCCAAAACTTTAGTTGGTGGATAACAAGTGACTTTAGAGACAAGATGAAATTCTTGTTCCTAAATGGAACGAGATGAGGATGCATAGCACAAAAAGGAGCTGGGTGCTGAGATAATACAATCAGAGGAGAGTTAGAGAGGCCTAGGTGGGCTGGGACAGGAGCAGGGCAAGAAGCACACATGTCAAAAGCATACACATCTGGGCAGCGCATGCCCAGCACATCCTGCACACTTGCCCCTGGGCTGGTCAGGCTGGTCCTTCACACACAAGCCTTAGGGGTGTCGGAACCTGGTTTAGGAATAACACAGGGCAGTGTTTGGAAGGAGGAAGTTACCAGAGCTCCAAAGGGTAAGTACAAAATTAATAGAGAGGGAGAGGAAGCGGGGAGGGGGAGAGGGAGCGAGAGAGACAGGAAGAGAGAGATAGAGATAGAGACAGACAGAGACAGAGATAGAGACTGAAAGAGAGACAGAGACAGACACAGAGTCAGAGACTGAAAGAGAAAGAGACAGAGAAAGAGAGGGCGAGAAAGAGAGAGAAAGTTTGGGAAGGGAAGTGAAAGGCAATACGGATATGACAAAAAACGATATCCCATTACAAATGTGACGAGCTAAGGGAGGAACGTTTTCAAAGAACTAGTCAGAACCCTTAAGAAATTAAATTATATACAAAATGCCACACCTAAAATAGAAATAGTATTTTAGTAAGATATTCTATTGCTTTTATTTTCTTTAGGGCTTTACCAGGGACACCTGCAAATAAAACACACACACACACACACACACACACACACCCAGCAAGAATAAAGCACTTTTCTGATTGACAAGGATAG
>PVJL010000029.1:405387-460387 GCA_004026885.1 Lyroderma lyra
ATTAGTAATATAATAATATCAAGATGAACTGTAGCTTAAAATTCAGAACATTCTGGCCTAGCTGTTGGCCTTCTTCTAAAAGGCAGATTTTGTTCTTTGCTCCCCAAAATTGACCTAAGAGTTAATATCAGACTATCTAGATGATTATAAACACCTTACAAAGCTGGTGTTTGATTCCAAATTTAAATTTCATCAATCATTCCAAGCACTAACACCTGTGAAATATGCATCCTCTGCTCTTATTCCTGGGCCTCTCGCTGGGAGCCCAGAGTACAGACTGCAAATGAGTAGACAGGGTGGTGCAAACACCACCATTTGCTACCCAATTTTAGCGAGAGCAATTTCTACTGAGTTCAGGGTCTGATGCATAGTAAGCTGTATTCCTGAATGAAAAGATGAACAAATGAATGAATCAATGAATCAATGAATCAATACATAAATAAACTCATTCCCATCACTGTACTCCAATTTGTTTATGATACTCACATTTGATTTAGAGGAAACATAAAGCTTTGTGGCGTGCCTGAGGAAAGGCCAGTAATGGAACTACTGTTACAAAAGGACATTAGTCACATTACGACAACTATTAATAGCCCTGCCAAATTGCCAGGGCTCCACCATAGAATTCTATCAAGACATAATTGAATGATAAGGAATTTAGGTTCTTTCTTTCACATTCAGCCATAAATAATGCCTGAGTGAAATTCTTCTTGTTGAAAGTTGCCCATTGCGGACATCAATTTCTCTACTTTGCCCTCTGTCTAAAGTAAGAACATACAACAATGCAAACATTTCATTAAAATGAGCATTTCCACACACTGGAAAAGATATCAATTGAATGTGGCAAAATGAATAAATGAGTATCAGTATTTTGGCTCAGGAAAGCCTTCTGAAATTCTCAAATGACATGTTTAAATGCAGTCATCTTATTTGACAATATCCCTTGGTATGGTCATTCATAAGTAAAAGTAGTGGAATTAAACACAGCCACACAAGAGTAAATTATGATTTTAAGCTTCAGACACAGGAGTACAATAATTTAGAGTTCATTCAGAGAAAGCTGTACTTCCTGGTAAGCAGTTAGTTGAACTAGGAGACTAGCCTTTCACTAGGAAAAATTTAGGTCAGGTCTCCGGATTTTGCCTTCACAAACCCAAAGGTTCCTGAGTCAATAAATGCCACAGCTCATGCAGACAATTCTACTCAATCAACGGTCACCATCCTTCTCACCAAATCAAAGGAATGCTAGTGATTAACTGTATAATATGCAGCTCTACAAGTGGTATTTCCACTTTGCAATCGAGAAAACTGGAAAAAAGAAGACAATGTTGGAGTTTCCCAAATACAATAATCAACACCCTCTCTAGATACAACTACACATGAAAAGTTACTGAGATTGAAGACATTTTTATCCCAGTGATTTAGAAGTTCCAGTCACCGGACCAAGAACAAAATTAGTTTTAACTTCTTTTGGTACAAAAATATTTTTAGCACCTGATAGTATCTGGCACATAATACCCACTTAGTTAATACTTATTGAATGGAAAAGTAAAAAAAAAAAAAGAGAAGGGGGGAAAGCAGAAGGAATGTAGAAGAAAAAGGAGCCCTATCACAGGCTATTTTCTTTAATTTCCCAGATTATTTTCCCTGGAAAAGTCAAGAGTAAGTCTTTGGCTTGAACTATGTTAGATGAACATGTCTAACAACATTTACACACGCCATCTGCCAGTGTCCCACTTTTTGCTATATTTTATAAAACTATGATTCTGACTCAAATGTCAGACACTATATTCAGGTGAATCTCATACGAATATTTACTGTGAAAATATTTCCAATTTCACTTTTTTTTTTGAGATATGAGCCTCTTCGTCACCATCTGTACCATGTCATGGCTCTTATATTTGAGATGAGCTGCTTTAATGTCAGGGCACAATAATAGAGCATATCTACAGAAAAGGGCTATTCCAACAAACTCGTCCCACACTGGTATTTTAAAAATCTCTCTGTAGCTTCCTTGTAACATCATGAATAATTGTATTTCCCCTTGTGTCTTTTATATGCCTTGCTTATGCACAAAGAAGTGAATATTAAAGATGTTAAATAATACATTATCATTAAGAAATACAGTATATAGTAAATGGGCATGGGTACCAGGGAGGCAGAATGTTACCAACATTGTCAGAGAAACAGCCCCATTAGACATGAAAATATGGCTTCTGTTCTTGCTTCTACCACATCCTGTCATGAAATCTAGAAGCTACAACTTTACTGGGCCCATTTATTCAAATGTGAAAGCACAAGGTGGGGAAGTATTCACTAAAGGCAGTGGCCTTCAAACTATTTCTGTTTATTTGCTTTTGAAACATAACTTTAAGTGAAAGGTCCAAGATAAATAAAAGTGATAAAAACCACCCAATATGAATCCAAGGTGGGATATTCAGAGTCTGGCTTCCCCAGCACCCCAGCTCCACCCTTCTCTCCTCAAACTGTTGTAATTCCCAGACTTCCCAAAGCACAGTTGTATCCATTGTATTAAATGATCTCCAAGGTCACTTCCACGTCCACTGCCCAATGGTTTCCCTTTGTGTATTTTGCCTTTATTTCTAAGTCAATATTTTAGTTTTCTCAATTGAAGGTAAATAAATTAGGAAAAGGAGATAACAGAACATAATACAATGGAAAAGCTCAGATACTCCATTGCTCAGTCGTCATTTTAATCAATAAATAAATTAAAGAAAAATCAAACATACAGCTCCATCCCTCACCATAAACTATCTTCAATCACATAGATTATTGTTACAATTCTATCTTCTGCCCAGATGAGGATTCCAAAAAAGGGTTGTTGCTGAACTCACAGATTTTACACACACACACACACACACACACACACACACACACAAACACACACACCTCTTAATTTCTTAAAGGTCTCTAAACAGACATTACCAAGAAATTTACACTAGAGAATCAATCATTCATTGCTCCAGGAGTACAATATTTAAAACTAGCTTTCCTAGATTCTACCTCAAGGTGATCTCACTATTGCAGCTCTTCAGAGATTTAACAACAAAATTACAATATTATTTCCAAACTTGAATTGAGCTTCTTAAGATAGATGTTTATTATGATACTCTTCTAACACTTGTAGATTTCATGTTCTAAAGTGGAATATTTGGCTGTTTTATTAGCATTCATTTTTAGATTTCAGATATATAACTAGGATTGTATAGCTTCAGCTGAAAAATAAATCAAGTTGTCAATTTGTTTAGCAAATGATGGTTTCACAGTTTCTTGCATTCAATTTTCAAGCCATTCCTCTAAAGCTGATACCAAAAGCGATGTTACAACTGCCACGAGATTTAAAGATTCATTTTTAAGACAATGCTTTTTCAAAAAAGTAGTGCCTTATGATTAGTAAATTAAAGATGAATTTTTCTTGTTTGCTTGAAAAAAATGTCTTTAATTCCAAGTATGAGAAGCGAAGTCTAGTTAATGAATATTATCTTTGGTAAGCAGTAACCTAGAATCTTAAAAGAATCATTTTTATCATTGGTATTTTGAAGTTGCAACTTTGATCCATATCAACATAAAAAAGAAATGATTTTATTAACATTCTCTTTCATTACTGGATAATACTCTGCAATGCTATTAGGACTAGGGAACTGTTAAGGGTTTCCTTAAAGAGTAATTCAGATGACTTTAAAATAATAAGAGTGATACAAATTTTTTGGTTTCTTTAGGTAAGAGCAATATTCTCATTTTCTCCTTGCTGTTCATTTTCTGCTGATCCTTTGGTCAATGTGCTCCTAGGTATGATTCAAGAGACTGCGTCAATCAATAAAGATGTATCAAGCATGGGAAAATAATTATGCTACAAATTAATTATCAAATTTGATTCTAAAGGCTTAGGATTTCTTTTTCTATGACTAGAAAAATAGGTATTCGTTTATTATTCTTTAAGTATAAGACTTGTAGCAAACATTTTTACCATGTGCAAATTACACTTGCAGGTAACAAAAATGAACATATTTGGTGGCAAATCTACATTTTTGCCTTACATCTTGAGAAGCAGATTTGGGCATAAATCTTTCTATACTGCTATCTATGATATCCTTTTCTCTTTCATTTAAAGTACCCTTTTAAAAAATGAGGCAATGTACATATTTACATAAAAGTACAGAAAAGGAAATGAACATCTTATTTCATAACTACAAACAATACTCATGAAACTACTACACTAAGTAAGAACTAGAATAGTGCCAACACAATTGGCACTATTCTAGTTCCAATGCAAGTCTCATATGGTCCTCCCCATCACCATCTATTCCACAGGTTTCCAAGCGGTGGTACACGTACCATTTCTGGTATGTGCTGGGCCAATCAGGGGTACACAAAAAATAACTGGTGATAGCAAAAAGAAAAAAAAAACAAGTAAAAAATGTTAAATGTTAGTTATGAAACCATAAATGTTAAATTTGAGTCACCATTAATGGAGACACTTCAAAATTAGATCACATGAACAAAGGATGATTGGTGAGGATGTGGCTATGAATCCTTCCCCCAAACCGCTCTTCTGCCAATCATTAAGCAGTTTCAGAACAATTCACTCGTGACATTTCTAGAACGTCCCCAAACATATAAATACATCTGTAGCCAAACTGTTTGATCAGTTTAGTTACTGACTGAGTAAAAAAGTAAATGCATTGTCTTTAATTGTGATTCTTTCCAAGTAGTTTTTTATTTAATGTTTAAATACTTGATCATTATCAATATTTAACTGTTACAAATATTATAAAATTAAATCTGTGGTTAGTACTTTAGTAATTTTTCTTTCCTAACTTATTACCTCAGTTTCACTCTTACATAAGATAGGCACTGAATGAAAGTATATTTAAAAACAGTTGTTTTAAAAACAAGGGGTACAATGTATAGAAATGTGTTTAAAAGGGGTACACAGTGGAAAATGTTTGGGAACCACTGATCTATTCTCTCTACCCTAAAGGCAACTATTAATCTGATATTTGTAATAGAGACTTCCATTCTTTCTTCACTGTTATCCCATCTTTGTATATAATCCTAAATCATACAGTTTAGTTTTCCCTAGTTTTGAACTCCATGTGAACAGATTCATAATGAATATATTCTTTTTCTGTCTTGCTTCTTGAGCCAACTCTACATTTGCAAGGGTTATTCATCTTGTTGAGTATAGCCATAATTTAATCATTTTCCTTGCTGATAATATTGAATTTTAATATCCATAATTTATCCATTCTATTTGTTGGCTATTTGGAGTTGTTTCCAGTTTTGACTTTATGGACAAGGCCACTATGAATATTCTTGTGCATGTCTCCGAAACACATGAGCATCTCCAAGGTATGGAGAAGTAGAACTGCTGAGTCATGAAGTTTATATATCTTTAAATTTACTATATAATGTCAAATCATTTTCCCAAAGTGGCTCTATCAAGTTATATTCCCACTAGCAGTGTGTGAAATTCCCCATTACCACAGATCCTTGTCAACACTTAGAACTGTCACACTGTTTGCAAAGTTGGTAAATATGCAACCCAACAAATTTTATCTTCATCATATCCCTGTTACCTTGTTTCAAAAGCTTGCACAATCACAGACAACATGGAAACAACTGAAGGTATGCCCTTCAATTTTCTTCCTTGTCTACCTTTGTCTTTCAATGGCCCTAGTCAATTTTAAATCTTGTGATTTAAAAAACTACATTCTTATTTCATTTCATTCCCTTTTATCCCCTATAACTTTACAAAATAGACTGTGCAGATCTATGATCCTGGTAATACCTATCCCACTTGAGAGGACCATTAGGTACAAAAGGTATAATTCTTCAAAGAGATATTACTGCTAACTGCCACTACTCTCCACTATAAATATTATTTTATTCAGTAATACTGTAAGTTAAACTGAACTATTCTATATAGAGATACTTTTCCACATTTTGAGCATCAATTTCATATGTGCAAGGAGCATACATACTGTTGCATAGACTTGTTATGAATTTGGGACATGAGATTATCTATATCTCCAAATGTACTCAGTCATACTTCATTCTAAATAGAACTCCAATGATGACTGTCTTCAGATTTAAATCTCAGGAAGTTGGTTGGGTGCACATGGAAACAGAAAGGAGATCAGAGAATTTTCTTTGAAGAAGTGTTTTGACCTCCTTAGATCACACTGTGAATGTTTAAATTAAAGTACATGTTGACTTTCTATCTCTGTAAATATCTTTTCCTTGTGGTCAAGTTTAAGTCTCCCTTGCCATGAAGTAGGCCTTGCTAGAGCATGGTGAACCCCACTAATCTCTCATGACTTCATTATATACACTTTAGTGCTTAATTATATTCTCTTGAAGGTATCTCCTTATATTTTATACTTTATACTATGCTTAAGGATAATCAAAATCACTAGATAATAAAAAAGCAGAAACATTTGCTGTCTTGTTCAATACTGTATTCTCAGTACAAGAAATCATGCCTGGCACATTGCTGATGCTCAATAAATAAGTACTGAATGAATGAATAAAAAAGAATGTCAGGTTTTTCTGTATTTGTTTTATGTGTATGTGTGGTCACCTCACTGATGGTAAAGGTTTTTAAATATCAACAATTTATTCATATTTCTTTGTTTCTCCTATATGATCAAAGGTGATATATAACGAATTGAAATGGACCACAGAGTAAGGCCCACATTCTTTAAGAGTAACACTCACATTCTTTAAGATAAGGTACTCCTTCAGAACCTCTATAACATACTATATTTAAGTCAAGAAGTTAATGAAGATGCTAAGTAGAATAAGCACAAATATCTGGCATTTATACTTTGTGATCCAGTTTTTCTAACAGAGACACTAGAGTAAGAATGTGCTAATTAGGAAGTCTGTGACAGCATGCACAAAATAAATTTATACTATTCAAGTTACAGCAAATCCATGTAAAATTCTTATCAAATAATTACTGATATGTTTATTTAGTCTCATTATGATATTAAAGGAAATCACTACTGGAGTGCTTTAAAAATGTGTAACATAGTTTGCCACCAGAAAATATAAACCACGCATGTGAATACTACTGAATGCAGTATGACTTAACACAGCATTATCGCAATACTATAAAAGCTCTGCCCAACTGGAATACCTACACCGCTATTCCACTCTTGGAGAACAGACATGAACCATAGGTCTTTGAGAAAAATTACAAATATAGAGAAATCAACAGTTTCTCTACCCATTCTGCAATAAAAGCTGTTCATAAGACATTCATATATTTATTCTTTCTTTTTGCAAGAAGTAAAATTTAGATGAATTTCCCAAAACATTTCCTTTTTTCTTATAACAATCTCCATAAAACCTTAGTAGAAATCCAAGAGTAGAAATCTTTCCCATTCTTAGACGTTTTGATTCAGTCATTAATAGATTAGTATATTCATTTATTTACTCATTCATTCATGAACCAAACACTTCCTGAGGACCCACTGTGTACCAAGGTCATGGGTTAGGAGCAAACCATTCAAATATTCATTCACTCTAGATGAAAAGGTGGCAAAGTTTTGATATACAGTCTTTTTGTTGTTTTGAAATATTCCTTACCTTAATTGCTATTGAGTTATTATTGTCAGAAAACACAAGTTAGTCCTGGGTTCATTTAAATCACAGAGGAAAAATGTGTATAATCATACAAAGAAATACCAAATTTACAAAAGGCTTCAGAGTGTATTTCCAATTCTACCTGTCAGTTCTTCTAAATGTTGTCCTAGTCAAAGGTCTCTACCAGTTAATGAACCTGGGACCAAATTCTAAAATCAAGATATCTCTGATACATTCTGCCTGTGTTTCTGCACATGGATTGGGTCAGAGTAAATTTGAGATAAGACTTTAGGCCCCTCAGGGCACCTCTCTCTCTACAGCTCCCGTTAAAGCAAATCTCAGGCTCAAACAACGAGATGTAATTAGACTACATATCCTTCCTGCTCCCCTGCCTGTCACAAGAGAAAGTAAGGCAACTCCCATCTACACCCCAGGACTTCTGTTCCCTTTTAAGGCTATCTTTAGAGCTTAGTTTCTCTGTGTGTTTCACATTTTTAATATGGGATGGCTGGGTGATCAGAATGGCATATTATATGCTTTTTCTCGACCTTACTCCACCCTAGGGATTGTATTGGCCTATTATACTTCTAGGAACAATTATCACCACAAAAGACAAAATATTAGGTAATTGATAAGTTTAAAAAAAAGCATCACAGAAGGAATAACTTCTTATGCTGCAAAGATTGAAAGCAATCCACAGCAACTATAACATGCATGTGGCTTCATTGAGTGAAATTAAATCATTTCAAAGTTTCACTCTACATGCAGGATCACGTCACTCTTCTAAAGAGTGAGCATGCCCCCAAACAATGCAGTGTTGGCTCCCTGCCAAATGACCAAACCACAAACATGGATACACCTTGGGACAGCGGACATCCTGGGCGCAGTAACAGCTTAGTTCTAGCTCCCACCACTTCCCACGTGGAAATCAGCAAAGAAAAACAATCTGGCAGTCACATGATCCAGGTTTGTCATCCTCTGCATCTGTCCCCATGTGTAAACATCTTGATGCAGAAGGAAACTGACTCATCCCTATCAGGAAAAGTCCGTTTTCCTCTGCCTCGCATATATCAGGAGTTGGTCCATGTGAGGCCTGGGTTGGAAGCCATAATAGAATGCTAACTTGCAACTTTATAAAACAAAAGCTAACTCCTTCAAACACGTTCATGCTACATAGTCTAATGAAGGAGGCAGTGGAGAAAGACAGTAAGGTGAAAGCAAACAACAAAAGGACTATCTAAAATAAACATTTTCTACAGACTAATGGGATAAGTTAAGGAGAGTAACTGTGAGGAATTCTAAGTACAGACAGAATCAGAAACTTCAAAATTACACTATGTAGTACTCCCATTGAGAGACAAACACTTGGGGCATCACTCAATTATTGAGTTGTGTTCTACTCCTAACTTCAAAAAATAGAATGGGGAAAAATACTATAAGTTCTTTCATAAAGCAATTGCCCAATACTGGTCAGGGTGAGAAACCACTATATTTGACTAATGCTTTTTTAATAAATAAAGGTTCCCACTGACATAGGAGAGTAAGATTGGAACACCGAGGACCTGTGCCATAAGAGCACAAAAGGGCTACAGTTTAAGAAACCACTTTGTATGAATTCTTTCTTCCTATTTCTCACTTAGAAGCATAAAATCAATTAAAATTGCATCATGAATTTGGAAGAAAAGAAATCATAAGGAGGACTTAGATTGCTGTGGTAGACTGTGTTTCCCCAGGTGGCCCCAAAACTCTCATCCCACATGCTCTTTTGCAGTGTGACTTTCCTACTTATCAAAAAGTGGAAGTTCATTTCCCTTCCTCTTGAATCTGAGCTGGAACTGGAACTTATTTTAACCAATAAAAAAAGATGAAGCAACACTGTGTCATTTCTAAGCCTGGGCATCAAGATATTGCAACTTAGACCTTGGAACAGTCCTTAAACCCGAAACCCATGCTGAGAGAAGCCAAAGCAAATACATAGAGAGGCCTAAGAGAAGGACCCCCATTGACAGCTTCACATGAGCTCCAGGTGCAGCCAGGTGAGTTAGACCATTTTGGAGTTCTATGTTAACTTCATGGAAAGCAGAAGATCCAAGAACTCAACCCAAAGACTCTTGAAATGAATAAATTAGTACCATTTTAAGCCACTAAATTTTCTGGTGGTTCATTACCCAGAAATAACTAAATAAAATGTTCTATAATACTTTATATTATCACTATAACGATAGGCAGACTCACACAAAGACACACACATATGACAGGCCAATACATTAGGAATGGTTATTTTGAACATGTTGTGATCTAATAGTGTATAAACAGGAGACCATTCCCATTTTGGTACGCCTATACATCTCTTATTACTAAAAGTTTTGGATGTGTGAAAAAGATCATAAATCTCACCAAAACAAACTTAAATAAAGCTACTGCAAACTTGGAAAGCTGTAATAGAAATGTTAAAGTTCCTCAAAAACATTTACAAATATTTAACTTTCAGAGAAGATATAAAAAAACACATTTTCCTTATATTGAAAAGTTTGTGCTCCTTCCTTCCTCTCTTTGATTCTTCAAATACTTCGCCACCCTTAAAGATGTGTATATATTAATAATTTGAAAACAGCAAACAAAGGTGAGAAATATTTACATTTCTCCTGAGCATTGCAACCACAAAGGTGAATGATAGTTGCCTGTGACACAACCTACATTTTAGTTCTTTAAAATGTAAGATCTACATTATAAAGTATGGCTATATGCTTGTTTTTATTCTGAAAGTACTCATAACTTTTCCAATTAGCAAATATGAGCTACTGGCAGCTGCAAGTTCCTTTTTCTTCCATCTTATCTACACCCAATTTTATGAAGTTCTGCAGATACACACAAGGGGCACATTAGACATTTATTAAAAGCTGGAAAGGGGTCTCATACAAGGTTCAAGAAATGTAAAAATACCCAGTAAAGCAGGAAAACTGACAAGGACTCAGGCAGCCCAGCTAATACTTGGTGTGACAAAGAAAATCAAGGAGCAACTAAGAAGCAGCATATGACCCTTCTGTACCTCCCACCCAAAGACTCAGTCAAAGTCATCCGCACCTGAAGAGACTTAACAGGGAGCTGATCATTTTTGTCTCTTCACACATCACCCCTACAGCAGGGGTGCCTAACCTTTTGGCTTCCCTGGGCCACAATGGAAGAATTGTCTTGGGCCACACATAAAATACACTGACTCTAACAATAGCTGATGAGCTAAAAGAAAGGTCCGTGCATAAATTTCATAATGTTTTTAAAAAAATGACAAATTTGTGTTGGGCCACATTCAAAGCCATCCTGGGCCACATGCAGCATGCAGGCCACAGGTTGGACAACCTTGCCCTACGGAGGGGAGTCTTCCAAAATACCACCAAAAATTGTACTTCTAGGGACATGAAGCCCATTTTCATGCCCAAATGGTAACTTCAAACTGTGCTGGAAGCCTGTCTATCTGAGGGAAATTATGCAGCCCTCATGTTGCTGGTACAAGCCTCCAGTGGGCAGGAGTCCTCCTTAGAGTGCAGCAGGCTTCTCTCTCCATGTTTCCAAAGAATGAAGTAGTAACTAGGGACTGTGGAAAGCACTCAAATGAGATGGGAGGAGGAGAGGAAGAGAGGTTTATAGCATCCATCTACTTACAGACAAATATCTGGTACAGCTTCTAGAGGAAAATATGCCCACCTGGAGAAGGCAGGGGTACCACCCATTTAACAAGCTGTTATTTGACCCAAATATGCTTTTGAGTAATGGCTTGTGATGTGATCCATTACTCATTTCACCTGAAACAACCAGTATAGCAAAATCATCAGTGGACTTGGAGTCAGAAGTTCAATGTCCAAGTCTTGGTAGGGCCAATAAATCGCTAAGTGACAAGGAGTCTGGATTTTCTTTGGTATAAAAAGGAGTTGGACCAGGTGACCTCTAGGAGTCTTTAAAGTTCTAACCTTGCATAACTCAATTTGTCAATAACCAAATGGAAAACTTCTTTCTTCTACAGCCCCTCCATTTGTCTAGGTTATCTAGAGTATTTTTTTTAATACCATCTCTGTCGATGCTAGGGAAGGCCATAGGAAAGGGAGGTGACAGAGAGGGTCTGTGGCAGCACTTGGAGGCATGTGACATGCATATGAGGAAGTGGGCATTTCACACACCAGCTGTTTTGCTGTGGCAGCCTGCCTAGGCAGTTCTGTGTTTCAAGCTAGCAATGGCAGGCTAGTAACGTACAGGTGATGTGTCACATCCAAAACCAGGTGTATGGCACACTTTTCATTTAACTGATCTTTGTGTCCCAGTACACAGAGAATAGGGTATATTTTACAATACTTTCATAGAAAATATAGTTTCTGGCATTACCAGGATGGTGTTGAGGTTGGACTGGTACAGAGAGAACTTCCATATGCTGTACTGTGTTTCAGAAAAACATTCTCTGGGGTCTTATATCCATAGCATGCCTGACTTGACTATATTAAGCATTTCTGCTCTAATAAAGCTATGTTTCCTATTTTTCTCCTTAGAAGTACTGACACCCAAAACAAAGAATCAAGGTGGACAAAACACATAGTCCTAGACAGCAGTTCTGCCCTGGCTTCAAAAATAGTTTCTCCCTTGGAAAATATGATATGCTATTCACTAAATAATTAAAGAATACATGTTATCAACCAGAGAAAAAGGTTCTGTCCATGTTGGGAGTTTAAAAGGCTCTTAAGTTCTATCCAGTACTCTAAATAATACATGTTGTTGGAAGAGAGAAATATCACCGGCAATACAAAATAACACAAAATCCAAATAGTCAATAAACTAATTGTGTGAGACTGTCTGCTGCCTACCTCAAAATCCATTCTTCCATTCCAATGGCATGTAAGTGGGACTACCATATGGGATTTAGGCAAAGGCTGTTCAAAGGGAGCCAACTTGGAAAGGAAGGGTTCTCTTAGCTCTTCCACCTTCCCTCTTTTCCTCACCTCCAACTGAATGTGATAACATGAACTCCAGTAGCCAGCTTGGCCAACGTGACAATGGCAGCCATGTGCCAGGAAGCAGAGCACCAAGAATAAGGAAAAAAAGTTGTGCTGAACTGATTATCTCCAGAATTGTCGCATAAGAAAGAAAGAATAAGCTCCTTTCTCATTTAAGCTGCTGTTATTGGGGGGCGGAAGTGGGGGCTTGTTATATATATAGTTATATAGCTTATGAATTTCCTATCTACTTTGAGCCATTAGATCAATCAACTTTTTTAGGCTGAAACTCCCACCTGATATGAATGGGTTTTTAATTGTACAGTGAAGGGAAAAGCTGTCTCAGGTGGTCAATCATTCAATACAAAGATATTTGGTTAACTAAAAAAATGTTTAAGAGTAAACTCAATTTATTTTTGTCATGTCAATACAGAAATAGGCTGTTTCAGGAAATCACTGAAGATTCTGATTTCTCAATCTTCTCATTTTTATAATGAAGATAATATTGACCTACCTCATGAGCACAGGCAGAGGATTAACTAATTAACAATTGTCAATCACCATGAAAATATAAATTTTAAGAAGCAATAAGACTTTTCATTGAACTCTTAATAGCTGCTCTAGTAATTTCCTCCTTCACTGGAGAAAATTTACATTTGATAAGCACCAAAGGCTCATAGCATAGTAAGAATAAAACTTAAATGAAATTAAGTCTAAAGACACTTCATGACATTTTTACAAAAGCATTAGGGCGAAAGATGCTACTATCAACGTATTTTTGATAAATTAAGAAACTGCATGTGGTAGTCCATACTGGTTATGTTATTTTAGAGAATTCTAAAAGGCTGCCATAACCTAACTCACTTCTATGACAGCTGTTCATAGATTCTACCCTACTTGATTCTTTTCAAGCTACTCATAAGAACAACCTAATGTGGAAAGAGATTTTTTTTTTCCTGGTTAGTAACTAACCTCCTGCTTACTTTGTTTTGTGCATACCTATAGCACTTTTTCTATACACTGTGTCCTGCTAAATTCATGACACTCTGAATGTGCAACTTGGTGTGACACAATGCTACTGCTTATGAATTATTTTCTGGATGAGATATCAGAATTTTAACTCAAAGTCTTCTTAATCCATCTGTAATTCCCAACCTGGATGTTCCATCTTGCCCTAACATCCCAGACCCACCTCCTCCTATTCATTTTCTAATGATCTTTCTGGGTGTAGTTCACCTGTGGTCTCTTCCACAAGGCCTCTACTACCAGCTCCTGCACACACTTACCACTCCCCTTCTTTGAACACCAATGGAACTTACTGCTCGTATTAGCAATTCTGGCATTTAATGATATCCTGCCACATTCAATATTACTTTTTCAGGTACATGTGTATTTCTCCCTGAGTGCACAGTAAGATCCTTAGCAATAGATTTCACAACTCACATTTCTTTGTACCCTCAAAATGCTTAGCAGAGGAAGAGATTATAGTAACAATTTACTAACATGTACACATTAAGTATGATGCTTTAATATGTTCGGTGCACTGCAAAAATAATCAACTGTCTCTATGGTCATTGGTCATTTACTGCACAAATACATTTCTTAAGGCTCTATTCCTCTAGAAAACAAAAGTATGAAAACCTCACATTTAAATTAACCCATTTATATCAGAAGATTTTCCAAAACACTGATCATCTGAATTTCTTATTGCTACACCCATTTCATGACATTTATGCATGCCTACTAAAAGACATGAATATTTTTAATTGCACCAAACTAAAATTAATATTTTATCATTTTTATCTAATTCATAAAACCAGGGAGAAATTTTTAAAACATTCTAAAAGATGCATGGGAAAATTTTATCACTAAATAAATAAGCTACTAGGATTAACATTTTTCAATGATATCCACTGCACAACTTACACACCAGAATGCAGGCCAAAAACTTATGTCAGTGCCTTAATTTTTAATATTCTGCATAGAATGAAGTTAGAATAAAATGTGATACAGAAAAAGGGTCTTTCTTTATTCTCAAAATATGATGTCCTCTACTCTATAAAAATCTAAATGCTAAGGTTTACCTAGAATGATGATAGACAGGAATACTTAATTAAACTAATTCTTATTTCCTTCATTTGCCCCATCCTCCTAATACCAATCACACATTACTCCCTTCTGAATTTTCAAAAGGGGTAAATTTAAAAACAAATGCTAAATATTAACTCAAACTAACTGTTTCAAAACCTCTCAGGACTCTGGAAGACATTCAAATCAGGAATCTGACTTGTGAGATATTCTTCAAGGAATCATCATCACTTTAATAATACTAAAATAATTATGTTTATAATGAGCATTCACTCTGTGCCAACTACCTTACTAGGATTATATATCTATTATCTCATTTAATTGCGACACCCCCCCACATAAGGTAGGCAGTATTATTGCCTTTCTATTACTGTCTCTACAGATAAGGAAATTTTATATTAAAAATGTTAGTAATCTGCCAAAGGCCACGCAGCTAGGTTTGAGAAGTGAGATGTGCATTTTGGTCGATCAGTTGCCAGAGACCACTCCTCTATCCATTATACTGACACCTCTAACTACTCCCACTAACCTCACAACTCTTTTTACTCATTTCAACACTTTGAAGTTTTGTTAATTCATCTTTCTTTTCAAAGATTGGTAAGAATTAATTACTACTGAATGATTACATTGATTTTTTTTAAGCTAATGGAATTTTTAATGAAAATAATACTAAGGGAGATGATGGGAAACTGCAAGTCTAAAAATAAGCCATAAGAGCAGCCTGTGAAGATTCACAAGATGATCAGAGATCCTAAAACAATGAACAGTAAAATTAAATCTGCCTGGTAATTTCTTTTTGGGGAGCTGGAGGTATAGGTAGGCATAACCAATACTTCCTAAGGAATAAGATTTTCCACAGAGATGAACCTTAGTATACATTTTTAAAAAAAGAAAACCCGCTGATCTAATCCTGTGAGAATAAAGCACCCTTCTTAACATCTATCTGCTGGATTTCAATAAGGCATTAAACCTTGTAAGTCAAAACTCCTCATCTTGAAAGAAAAGAATACTAGCTAACATTAATGCTTTTATACATTTTGCTTTTTCAGGGTGTCATTTCCACTTGCTCTAACAACCCCAACTACAAGAGGCCTTTAAGGGTAGAAGAGTCTTCATTATTAAAATGGGGGTGCATGGGCAGCATCAGACACTTACAAAAATGGGGCTAACTTGGGGAAGAAACTTAGATAATTGATGAAAGGGAAAAAACTCAAGACATTAGGGAGGATGTTAAGTGGCCTAATGTCTAACTGTGGGTTCTAGTTTATAAATACTGTTTTAAACAATTCTAGCCAGAAAAAGTATCAAAAATTTAACACAAACAAAAAGGCATTCGCTGAGCTATCTTCTAAACCTGCTTCTTTCTCATTCCTGGAACAGCTGATGGCCACCCAATGCACCTAAGGACATGGGACTTGTTCTAGGTCAGGCCTAGGCAGACATTTTCAGGGAAAGGTTACTTGTCCAAAAGTCATGGTTCACTAGCTATTTATTTTATTATTCAGGCAGTCACCCCAAAATTGCTTGGTGGTCCACCAGTGGACTGCAATCGAGGTTTTGCCCAGCCATGTTTTGGATCCTTTCCTTCCCCTTATGCCTTACAACTAATCACTCCCTCACTACATGTGGATGATTTTACCTCCTAAATATTTAATTCGACCATCTTCTCCTCTTTTATTGCCACTGCACTGGATTTGGCCCCCCCTTCTCTTACTAGTGCAATTGCTAGAGCTGTGTATCTAGAATCCCCTGTCCTTAATTTCTCTTCCAATCTACTCTCCATATGCCATCCAACTGAACATGTATTTCTCCTGCATCAATGGCTACCCACTGGCTAAAACAATGATTATCAAATATTTTAAACTCAGTATTCAAATAAGCTTTTATAAAACAGTGCCAGCCTGGACTGTTCTATTTGCAGGGAATAGGAGATCCCTGCTAACGTGAGTATCTCCCTACCTCCATGCCTATCAGGGTGATGCCTGTGGGGCATCTCAGAGGGTCTGAAAAGCACAGTGCAAGAATCACCTGAAGTTCTTAGTGTGGCCCTCCATAGCCAGACCCTATCTTTCTTTCATGCTTTATTGCAGTAACCAGCCTGGAAGATGGCTCCTAATGAGCCCCGTCTCTCATATCACATTAGAGTTCTGTGTGACTAATAATAGAATATGGCAGAAGTAATGGTATGCCACTTCCAAGATTAGGTCATGAAAGTCAATGCAGCTTCCGTGTCTCTGGCCCTCTCCCTCTCTCTCTCCCCCTCTCTCTTTTTCTCTCTCCCACTCCCTCCCTGTCTCCCTCATTCTCCCTCTCAGATGACTTGTTCTGTAGCAAGCCAGCTACCATGTCTTAAGCTACAGACAGGCCCATGTGGTAAAGACCTGAGGTCTTCAGTCAGCAGCCATGTGACTGAGCTTCAACACAGATCCTTCAGCCCCATTCAAGCCTTCACATAACTGCATCTCTGGCCAAAACCTTGACTTCAACATGGTAAGAGACCCTGAACCAGAATCTCCCAAATTTCTGACCTGCAGAAATTTTAAGATAACACATGATTATTAAGTCAAAAAATTTTGGAGTACTTTATTACACAGCAATAACTAGTCCATTCTTATTCTCTCACTCATTCCCTGCCTTGCACTATTTCCTCCACTTGAAGGTGCCCCAGCAGGTACTATGCTGTTTCGTATCTCTTTCCTATTTTTCCTCTTACCTGCCTGACATGCCCCCTTCCGTTTTCTTTCACCCAGCTACCTCTTGCTCATCACTGTAGCATTATATGCTGCAGAAAGGCATCCCTGAGGCTCCAGGTTGGGGCTCAGTAGCTCCATTTCAACCATTTTTCTCTCAGAAGATCCTGGGCTCTGTATTTCCAGTATTTATTAGACAAAGATTAGGCCATTGATAAGTGTTTGTTGAACTGAACAAACTACTAAGTTGCTATTCATTTCACTATCTCTGCATGTTCTTCTTAGCATTATCAAAAAATGGTGCTATTTACTTTTCATTATACTAAACCAAACTGCAGCATATAATCAATGAGATAACATTTGTATTCATAAATGCTGTCTGTTTTAAACTGCAGCTCACAAGAAAGCTCCTGTGACTTAGTTGTTTGGCACCAATTGAAGGTGCACCTATGAGTGACCACTAGCAGAAGTTAAGGCAAAGCATGGTCCTTTGCTCTTTTGCTAGGCATGGGGACCAACGAACTGGGAAGGGTAGGGAGTGTATTTCGGCAAAGAAGTAATGGAAAGAGGAAGGAATAAAATGGGGTGGGGAAAAGGGGACAAGCTCAGCTGTGCTGCTGGCTAACCATACCATCACTTCAGGCCAAGTGACAAAATACAAGGGCTGTCTGTCCTGAAAAATATCCAGCCATTGTCAACAAGCGCATAAAATGGGAATGGTTTGCGGCCGGGTACTTTTCAGACAGTCCTCATGGTATAATTAACTACAAAAGAAGCTTCAGTGAGATGTCCACAGGCCAAAGAAAGCGATACTAAGTGATGACTGAGTTTAGAAGACTGATTCCCTTCTCCCAATACAGAGAGATACTTGGGTAGAAAAACAAAAAAATAAAACAATAAAAAAAAAAAATCATAAACCGAGATTCTAAGACTATACCCTAAAAGCAAAGCCCTGGGAAAGGAAGCAAAGCAAAAGGTGGGCGAGGGCTTCTAAACTACAGAAAATATTGAGAAGCAAAATAAAAGAGCTCAAATCTTAGTTCCCAGTTAAGATTTTAAATCTTCCCCTTTGAATGGATGATAATACATAATATTTAACCTAAAATATTAAACGAGATCCATACAGTCACAGAACACTGCTTTCTGATAACCAGTATAAAACGCTGGCAAAAAAGCAAAGAGTTTGCATAGAAAATAAAAGTACACGTAAGAAATAGTAAGGATATGACAGATTTAACAGATTTCCTTTTTAAAAGATTATAAAAGCATTCTCAAAAGTCTGTAAACTTGATAATTTAATTACGATGAAGAAAATTTTTACAAATTAAACTAGAAGAGTTAAGTTGAAAGGCAATCTGAGAAATAAAAACATACACTTTAAATAATTCACAAATCAATTGAAAATGTTTTCTTAATATAACCAAAAATGCATCTTAGTGTTTTAATGTATTACAGTGTTTTTTTTTCTAAAGACTATTTCTTCTACATCATTTTAACAATGATACCCTTTTCTATAGAAAGTCTTTTTGCAACTATGACAGAGATAGGTAAATTGGTAGCTGCTTTGACTTTTGGTTTCTGTGTTTGTAATCAGCTGCTAGTTTACAGAAGATCTGAATGTCTAGCTACCCTGTGTTCCAGTATGACCCACATTAGAAAACCAAGAGCTCTGGAGTCATTAAAATGGGCACAACTCCAAGAAAGCCACAGGAGATAGACCAGCCTTCATTATATAGATGAACGGACATGAAAATGGACATTTCTCAAGACTAATTGGAATTTTTCTTGGAAAGGAGTTCAGTGCACATGCCTGTTATGTGCATCCTAATATTAATTATGCATTTAAAGTTTAAAGTTAATGAAACTCATCACCTCAATAATCCTTGTCTACATTTTTATTTAGTCACCAGAGGGAGCTAATACTGTTCTGAGGGTAGGTAAGAGTCCAAAATTAAGATTTTTTTTGGAGGAGGAAAAAATTAAATTGATGCGGCATTAAATATAAGACAAACATGGCCAACAGCACTCATAAGGCAAATACATCACACATGCAAAAAAATAATTAGGTATATATCTTTTCTTGTTGTTAAACAAAAAAGTTAGAAATACCTAAAAGCCATCAAGTAGAATTTTGCTGTGTTTAGTAGAGAACACATATATACCCAGTCATTTACGGATGGATGTCTTCAGTCCTATTAGGGTCTTACCAACCAAATTTTGCACACTTGTCCATTTATTGCACTGACCCTGTTATTTTCTTGGTTTGAAGCACTACAATGACTCTACATTCTAGTAGCTAATCCTTTGCTCAAAAATATCCCATATACTTATAGTATAATAATGCTGAAACAAATGTTTCTCTTTCCTTTTGCTTCAAATATTTCCTTCTGTTACAAATATATTTTTTAGCACTTCTAAAGTGTGTTTAAACAGTTCCACCCAATAATCTACTTAAATTCATTCTTTAATTCACCCAGGAGGCACGATCCCTTTAAACTTTGAGAAGCTCCAGTTGGAACAAGGAGGGGGAAAGTTCAGAGTTTGTGGAATAATCACCACTAATCAATCAATTTCCCCTGAAGGTAAAGCTGAAAAAAAGGAAGAGTGAAGACTTCCAGCCCAATTCCTTGAAGTTTAAAGGAACTAAGCCCTGAGGCACAGTGTAGGATGATTCCTGCCTTCCCCTCCCAAGGCCAATTAAGAGGTCACAGATCTCTGTGACATTGCTGCCATTCCCCAAAGACTAGATCCCCAGCCACAGATTTAGCATAAAAAGAAAGGATAGGGAAATACTCCACTTTTAATAGCTTCTCCAGCAACTCACTACTCTATAAAGAAAGTAGTATCTATCAGTCACAACTTAACCTATGTAAAAATAAATAAATAAATAAATAAATAAATAAATAAATAAATAAAAATTAAGTGCAGTCATGCAAAAATTTAAAAATTCAACATCTTAAGTTTTCTCATGTTGAATTTCACAGTTGAGAACAGGCTACATGTGGCAGAGTCCTTGTGTGCACACAACTGTATCCAAATAACTAAACATCGCTAGACTTACAAGACAGACTGAATGGTTGCAGAGAGCCTAAGAAATGGGGAGTCTCTTTTAATTCATCTTCACCATAGAAGAGGCCCCACTCATTACACATCCCAAATACAGCCCTTCATGTATAATTTTTACACTTGTCTACAGGGACAAACTGACAACTTCAATAACCATCAATGACCATCAAGGACATGGTAGAAATTCTTGAAGATAGTTTCTCCCATGGTTTGTGTTCTTGACATTTTATTTGCAGTTTTTGGCAAATAAATTTTGAAACCACAGAATTAGGTGATTATATATTCAATATGAATTATACGTCTAAGGCAAGACCATATATCTGAAACAACTGTGGTTTAAGACATCCAAAGATAACATTGTTTTTATACAAATAGTGACAATTTTCTTCTTGAATTCTACTTATTTCAAAATGTTAATTTCAAAAACCTCAAATTAATCAAAGAGCAGGTAATGTGCCAATATGTTATAGCTAATACAGGATATTCTCAGCTTAGGTTTTACTTGTAAAAAATAGAACGAATACACCCATTTATTTTCTATTTCTGGGAGGTTTCATCCTTCAGGAACTTTCCATTCATACGAAGTAGCTGTCTTGTGATTCACAGGTTAGGAAAGCAGGCTGAGAGTAAACATAGCTAATTTTAAAATGAACATAAAAAATATACAGAAATATTTCTTAAATTATCATTCTACCTATTTAATTTTTAAAAATTAATACATATAACATTATTTACAGTGGGAAAAACATAACTCATTGGTACAATCCTTTTGTAAGTCCCAATTGAAATGCCCAAACAACTTCAAAGAGCATCAAAAAAATAATGGAACTAAAAATGATTATTTTATATCCATTTTTTGGTAGAGAATTTCACAAACATACATATCAAGAAGAGTATGGTAGACTAGGTACCAATATCAAAAGTTCTATGGCAAAATCAATGTGCAAATCACAAAGCAGGTAACAGCTGAACTGACCCTTTGTCCAAAACCAGAAAAAAGGAGCTCACTCAGATAGCAGCTCGGAGATTGGAACCACTATGGAGGATTGCTTTCTCTCTAGTAAATGCATGTAAGAGCCCAGGGTCCTGCCACACTAAGAAAATGGCACTCAGCACCACAACCCTCTCTACAACTGTGAGGAACATAGAGTTGTCTCACACACGATAAAGTAAATGAAGTCAAGAACAGTGGTAGAAAAGATACTCTTGAATATCTAACAAAGAATCAGAATGGACATGAGCCAAAAAAGCCCCCCAGAAATAAGTCAGGTCTTCCTGAAAGTGAGCAGACAGACAGTACTCTTATCAGCCTGGGCACCCTGGCTTGTCCACTCTCTTCCCACATCTCAAAACAGTGCGGTTTACCATGCCCAGTGAAAGAGTTAATTAAAGTTAATTAAACTAATTCACACAGAAAACCAAAATTTTTACAAGAGATTTAAAAAGTTTTCCCAAAGGAAACTGCAGGATCTTAATCACAGTCAAACACAAGTAATCAACATGGAAATGCCCAATCTGGCCTTTCGCTCCTAGCTGTTGGTCAGCAACTGCATAAAGGAGGGGGTAACAAAGAAACAATTTAAGCAGATCTGACCAAAAGTTGGAAAAACAAAATCGAGATTATCAGGAAAATTATTTGAAATATGGCCTTATAGCCACTATTGGCAATGATGAACCTCATCAAGAAATATAATAACATGTTTTCACTTGGTGGGTTTTGAGATAGCATTTTCAGCTCTTATGCCCATTAAAATAAATTGTCAAAATAAATGAATCCAGACCAGGATGTCAAAACAACAGCAATTTATTTTCAAAACATGTTTGTTTCATCATTACTTTATTTTTCAATTTCTATGTTTGTAAATGTTGTATTATACATGTAATGTATTAATAAATACATATTATAAAGATACATATTAATATATATATATATTTTTTAAACAAAAAAATTTGAAAACCACTGGTCTAAAAAAATAAGAAGTATGTGCTGAAGGGGTTGGGAATGTAATCAATGGGGGCCATGAAACAGCATTTTGGGGAGTAGAGGATTTTGAGAATGAAGTAGGCTAAAATGTAAGAAAATATTTTAGGTACAAAACCAAGACTTGATCAAAATAGAGAGAAACAGGAAAATGAAACATACAGTTCATTAACACAGAAATAACAGATAATATGTAAAGATTAATAACAAAGTATGAATAATGAATTAATATAGAAATTGATCTAGAAAGATGCAAATGAAAGTGATAATGCCATAAGCCTAATTGATATAAACCAGGCATGTTCAACCTGCGTCCCTGGACAGCTTTGAGTATAGCCCAACACAAATTCTTAAAATATTAGTAGAATTTTTTGTGTGACATTTTTTTTTTTTTAGCTCCTCAGCTATCATTACTGTTAGTGTGTTTTATGTGTGGCCCAAGACAATTCTTCTTCCAATGTGGCCCAGGGAAGCCAAAAGGTTAGACTCCATTGATATAAACTAAAAAGTTAAAATAATTCATTTATTTCATATTATTTATTTCAATTAATGATTTGGAAAAAAATAGCAAAAAAAAAGGTTTTAAAAACAGTTTTAATATGCTTCTATGAAAATGATGCTTCATTCCATAAAACATTCATTTCCCTTATTCCCATTGCCAACAGAACTAGCTGTTATGGTACTTGACTGTTGAGCAGAAACAACCAGTCTTTAATTTTGGAAAGGAAAAAACATCTTTCACTTTTTAAAAATATTCTTTGGCCAAAAAAATTCCAGATGTCTGAAAGTCTTCAGTTTTTAAAATCTGTGTGAAGCGACCAGGAAGTCTCCTAAGTTTTAAAATCAAATTAAGTGAACATATACTATTTCATACTGATGAATAGTGTCCACTCAGTGACTCAGTTCATTTTTCTCAAAAATCTGAACCTGTACAGTAATTGTATTTATAAAGGAGCCACAGAGAGGGTTGGGGCTTTATAAATCTGATGTACAAACAAGTTCCCCCAAAGTGCAACATCATTGCTGTCACACATATCTGTACCCACTCATCTTACCAACAAACAGTATGGTGGGCCAGAGGATTTAGAAAGAATACAAGGCAATTTCATGATTCTGCATTTACACCCAGGCAAATCACATTAATGATGTGAAAGAACACTTAACAGACAATTCAAGTTTTCAAATTAGCAGGAGAGAAGAGAAAAATGACTCAGAACAAGCATACAGTATTACCAAATGCACTTTACACATTTATCCTGTGAAGTATAGCTTAGTTTTGATGATTTACAATGCTAGTTCTAACTCGGTTTTGTAAGCATAATAAAGTCTCCGTAATCTCAGCCTTCCCCATAGCACCCTGCTATTAAATCTTTGTTGAGAAGTGTGATGAGACCCCTCTGGCTTCCAGCCCTCCCCACCCCCTGAGGGAACTGGCAAGAAATGATAGGGTTTGTGGATTAGTAAAATGAGAGGTTCTCTGTGCTTTTCCTTCTTTAAATATATATTTTGATAATCTATCTTCTGCATCAGAGAGTCCCAACAGCATTAGAGTGTTGATTTCCCTCCCTTCCCAGCCTCCAGGAAAGAGAGCACGGCTGGGGCAAGACAGGTGGCTTCCATCTACTGCTAAAATTGAAGAGTGGGATTTAATTTTTGTCTTTCACCCTTCCTTGTATTCCCTCAAGCAGGGATCAACCTAACTTACCTACACATGTTGAACTGTTGACTAGAGGAAAATTGCACCATGAGACAAAGAAGATAGAACTCTTCATGAGTGTCATCTCACTATCCTTAGCAATTGTTTTGCTCTTCCCTAGATCAGGATGCCTGTCCAGAATAGAACTCACCTTCTAGTACACCCGTCAGTGAGGAACTCCATCGATTGCGTATGTGACCCCTTAGATCTCTGGGTCTCTTGCTGGATCTACTGTCCATAAGTTCAGCCCAGGTTATTGATATCTACCTACCCATGAAGTGACCTGGGGCATACTCAGTCCACAAGATGGCTTTCATGTCAGGGTCTAGAATTAATCACCTTGTTCCTATTTGAACTTCATCTCCTAAGGCCTAGTCTAGTCTGGCCTCACTTGGTAAGACTATTCCAGGATCTCAAGTCTTTTGGTATAGAGAGAATCCACTTTCATCAAGGCAGACTCTCCTAGGAGTCACCTCACCCTTGGGGATGAAAGCCACCAAAAGAACAGACCTCAAGTTACCAAGAACCCCTCAGTTAAAGGATGGGAGAAATCTCAAAGCAAGGTTTCTAACCAGTTCTCTGACACAACCCTGAGTAATTCCCATAAGCATCAAACCATAGAATACCTCAGTTTTCTATTCTTTTGCAATCAGTAAATGTTTAGATGTCTTTCTCTCTTAATTCTACTCTATAGTTAACCCATCAGTTATTCCTTCTTTTTTCTTTTTACTCAGAATTCCCTCTTTTTTCATGTGTGTTGATCACCAAAAAGTCTTCTGGCTGAGGTCTAGCTGGGTAAGATCAAACATGTGAGGAAAGACTTAAATATTAATAGAAGGTCAAAGGAAGCAACAAAGAGCAAAGAAAAAAGTTGAGAGAGCAGTAGGAGACTATAAAACAAGGAGACATAAAGAGGAGAAATACGGACAACAAAGAAATTTAGTCTTGAAGAAAAGACAGGAATCAGGAAAATTAACAAAGATACAAATATGGACAGATGAAGTTGAAAGACAGAAAGAATGAAAAAGAATAATAAAAGACCATGTAAAACTAAGAGGGAAAATGAAAACAACTAGAAATAAATTCTCCTTTGCTAAACTAGCACTTTGTCCAGCAAAAGGAAGAAAAAGCAGCAGCAGCACCAAGGAAAGAGTTAACTCAAGCATCAGGAAACGAAAATTAGAAGAGTCAGACCTCCTAACTTACATTAAAAGGCTGAAGCCAAGGAAGAAAAATAAAAGTGTCATGTTACTTTTTTAATTAAAATGCTTCCAGTGTCTTTAATCTTTTCCAGATTAGACCCTTAGTCAATTCAAGTTTCAACTTTAACACCTTCAGCAAATGTGTATGACCCCTACTTTTGTTTCTCCCTCTGTTTTGCTCTCTCTGATCATACACTTCTGCTTTTCCTCATCAATCTACAACCACCCCAAGAAATCATTCTGAACAACAATAAACAGAACTAAGGGCCACCAAGTTTACCCTTCCTTAAATGTGTTTCATTAAGCCACAAATAAGGATCTGTTTTCCTACCTGTGAGTCAAATGTGGTATGTGAGCATGGACTAGATTCCCTGCTTTTAGAAAGTTTAAGATCAAAACAAACCAATTATTTTATTGGGATTGGGTTTTTTTAATTTTTAAGAAAAACCCTATTTAGCCCATAAATATTTTCTTCACCACAGCATGTGCTGAAAATCCAGCATTTTCTGCACTGATATTAAAGCTGTGTAGTATATAAAGGAAAAGATATTCTATAATAAGAGGGCTGTCCATAAAGTATCCAGCTGTGTAATATGAAAAACAGGCCTTTAGAGCTGGAGTTTTTCCAGACAGTCCTTGTATGTAAAGTTGTAAAGGAATAATACTGTGTTTTGCTTCTATTCTATCTCATAAAGCTGAACATAAAGATTATAACTACACAGTAGGAACTCAATAAAAAGTAAACACTAAGTGGAATTTAAACTTTTTTTCAATTATTTGAATTTTAAAGTTAACCTTTCACCTGACAGATAACCCACTCTTACTTAAGGTAAAATTTCTTGCTGGCATAGTGTAATGTATACTAGCCATTTCAGTCAAGTTCCCATGTCTTTACCCTAATGTTAGTGTTAATTCTTCATAAATAAAGCTTCCTTTAAAGCACCAGCAGTTCCAATGAAAACAGAATCATACTGATTAACCGCAATTAGTGGTATTTTCCAAAAATTATGCGTTGTGAGAAAAAAATGCCTTAAATGAAGTCAATTACATGTATATGAGCTAATATGCAAGTAAACTCACAAAAAATACTTATACACACCCAACACAACACTAAAATTAAAATTTTATTAAGGATGTACAACTAGAACTCTCAGACAGTGCTGCGGGAACATAAAATGGTCTAACCATGTGGGATAAAGATTCAAAAGTTTTCATTCAGTTAAGCATACCCCACCTTACCCCCACAATCCAACAACTCTACTCCTACTTATTAACTCAAGAGAGATAAAACATGTGTCCATAAAATGATCTATATAGAAAAATTAACAACTTTATGTATAATAACCAAAAACTAAAACTAAAAATAGCCAAAATATCTAACAAAATAATTAAAAACAAATTATGATATATTCACACAATGGAATACTGCTCAGCAATAAAAAAAAAACACATTACTTATATACAGAACATGAAAGAATCTCACAGACTTGATGCTGAACAAAAGAGGCTGGCCAACAAAAAAAGAGTATATACTATGTGATTTTACTTATAAGAAGTTCTAGAACAGGCAAAACTAACCTATGGTTAAAAAAACTTTAAAGCTAGTTACTTCTGGTGGAGCATTACTGATCGGAAAGGGTGCAAGGAAAATTTCTAAGAGGCAAGAAAATATCAAGAGAAATGTGGGTCTTACCATGTGTATGTATTTTGTCAAAATTCATCAAATTGCACACTTAAAATTTATTAATTTCACTGTATGCAAATGTTACATTAAAAATTATACCATTAATAAACAACTATTAAACTGTAGTTAGCTGGTCTGCTTATCATGATGACATGAATAAGCAATTTTGAAAGTACTTAATGTGTATTCTAAACTCAAGACCGTGAGTAAACATATTGAAGATGATAGAAGCAAGATTTCTCCCTGCTAAAGAAGATAGGAAAAGAAAAGCAAAAAGACTGGGATGTGCCTGAAGCATTAAATTAAATTAGAGGTATCGATTAGAACATGTGGTTCTTATGAGAGAAAGAAAAATACATTTAGGTAAATATATTTGCATATATGTGCACTTTATAAATTATGTGTACATTATATAAAATATACATATACATTTCCTAGTTCTGTCTGCTGAGAAGGTCTATAATCAATCTACTTATAACAATGAGCACACACAGTGCCCATATCTTGGTTTCTAAATACCTTTTTCTCTTAAAGGAACTAGGGCTCCTTGGGGAAAAGGCTGATCATGGGACTGGGACAAGACCATGAGCCTGGAGCACCTGTATGCAGCAGAAACTATGTAAGTCCTCAAATAATGATGGACACATATTAAATTGACATAGGATTGAGTCTGAAGGGACTCCCATTGGCTAAATCTCAAGCAATTTGGGCATCCAAATAGTAATAATAATGAATTATGACCCACTGAATAAAATAAAAATTCAAAAGCCCATGGCATAAGAATAAATGAATGAATAAATAAGAAAGGAAATTGTAACAGGAGGCCAACTAAAAAATACAAAATTTATGGAGTTAAAATGGATATGGGAAGAAGGATACTTACAGAGTGTCAAAGTATCTTCCCACAAATTGCTTATTATTTACAAAGGGTAATTAGTAACATGACCCTGGAGAAAGCTGGTGAACACCATCTTACAAAAAGTATTTGGTATTAACATCATCAACATCGGGACAAATCAATGTCACATACTTTCCAATCTGATGCACTGAGAAGGGCACATCACTTTGGTGGTGTTGCTGCCATGGAAGTATTTAACCTGAATTTAATCATGAGGAAACATCAAACAAACCCAAATGCAGATGGGCAGTCTATAAAGTAGCTGGCAGGTACTTGTCAGGAAAGGCAAAGAAAGGCTGAGAGGCACTCTAGGTGAAAGGAAACAAGAGAGACATGGCAATGAAATGTTATGCATGACCCTGAATCCTAGATGAGAAACAAACCAACAAAAAGGTCTAAAGGACATTATAGGAAAAATTGTTGAAATTTAAATATTTACAGCGGATTAGATAATAGTAATGCACGGTGTTAAATGTTATCTTTCCTGATTTTAATGTGTGCTGCAGTCATGTAAGAGAATGTATTTATTCTTAGGAAATATGCAGGATATATTTAGATGGGTGTTGATTTCTCTAACCTCTCAAATAATTGAGAAAAAATTTGATGAAAGAGACAATGATAAAGCAAATGGGGTAAAACGTAAACTACTGGTGAATCAGGTAAATGGTATTATAGGAATTACATGTACTATTTTTGCAATTTTTCTATGAATTTGCAATTGTATCAAAGTAAGTTACCAAAACACACAAAAAATATGTACATGGCCAATATATAGACAAGATTCAGCAATTCCCATACGCATGTTCCAAAAAAATGATAACAGGTTTTCTGAAAGAAGATTCTATGGTCTAATAAATTTACTAACTGCAATCTCTTGAAGAGTCACAGTATGCTTTAAGAAAGAAGCCTATTTAATTGGATTTAATCCAACATTTTCACAATAATTTGTCAGGAAACCTGGTTAAAATGGAACACCTATTAAAATCTTACAAAATATCAACATTCTGTGGAGAACAGTTGAAGAACCATTTGTCTAAGAAATAGGTTTCCTACACATGGTTAACTGAAGGAAGGTTTCTGCTAGGAAAGTAAGATAGAGAAAGCACAAGCACAGGAGCAGGGTCAGCTTCAAATAGTTAAGAGAAAAATAACATGAATCTATAAAAAAAGATAATTAGCCAAAATGTCTCATCTAGTCTCCTATAGCATATTCTTGTAGGATATATTTTGAAAGAAGGTAGAAATTTGGTAAACTGAGTTTTAGTTTTAGCCAATTATTAAATTGGACTTGTCATGCTTCTTTGTCATTTTAACTCTGGTTCTTCCCATGAACTATATAGCAGAATAGCCTCTGGGCCCTAGTTAGTACCTACTATGGGCTAAAAGCTCAGAGAGTACAGTGATGAATAACACACAGTGCCTGCCATTCATGAGCTTTCCGTCTAATGAGGGAGATGGAAAAGTTAACACATGCACTGCAAACTGGGATACTCAAGAATAAGCATTGACCTGTACTGGAACTCAAAAAGGAACCAAATTCAGCCAGAGAAAGATCAGGAAGAGTTCCCTTGAAGAGATAATATTTGAACTAAAACAAGCTAAAGCATACTAAATAAATTACTTTGAAAAAAAATATTCAGAAGGCATTCTTAAACTTTATTTTAGTTACCCAATGTTAGCACCTAGATGGCATCAGTATAGCATTTTTTAAAAAAATGGAAAGGAAAGTATATCCATTAGCTATTAAAATTTAGGTACAATTCAAAGCTAAGTAGGACTGTGACACTGAGTGTGCCATAAACCATCTTAGAATTCCTTCTAAAGTACTTCCAGACTTACCTACAAGCTATTCAAGTATAGGAGTAAAATCATTGTAAGAGGAGGGAGGAAAATGGAACTGAAAAATCAGAGCTAGAACAGTGAGAAGACAAGGAGTGATAAGTATTGTTTACCTGTCAGCTGACATTGATTAATCTTGTGTTCTGTGATATCGCTCAGTGATTCGAACACCTGCAGGCAGCTGTCACAGCTGTGCACAGCCTCATCCTCCAACTCCTCTCCGTCTTCCGGCCTCTTCTTACAGTCTATTGCCTCTCCATCTTCAGTCTTGTCTTCAAGTTTACAGTTGGGGTCTGAAAAAAATCAAGATGGTAAGTATAGGGTTTAAAGACAGGTTCTTCTAAAGTAACGTTTAATCTTCTTGCTACCAAAAACAGAAACACAATTTTTCTTGAAGCAGCAATGGGAGGCCTTTATTGCAGCTTTTACTATGGAAGAATCAAAAGTGAGTCTTCCCTAAAATTTTCCAGTTTGTGATGTCTGGAGGTTTTCCCTTTCTTCTCCACCATGCAGCCCTTTCCTCATCTCCTCTTTCATATAATTTGCCATCCTTAAGGTTAACTTTGCCCTTGTTTTCATAGTCTTTTAGGGAGGTTTGCTTTAAAAAATGTGATAAATCACTTTTAAAATTAAAGTCTCCAATGGAAAGGGGAAAAACCACTGTGCTTAAGAATGAATTTCTTTTCTGCTAAATATACTCTTTCACGGGAAATTACCAGAATTAGCCAAAAGTCTAAATAAACTAAGCTAATTACCATAGGCACGAAATTGACCTTTCCTTAACAACTGGTCAAAACACACAGTTACCCCATTATTTGCTAGACAGTGATAGCAAAATAAGCTCTACCACACAGCAAAACGTTCTTACAAATGCAAATTCAACTTTAAGCATGTGAGTACATCCTTTTCTCAAAACCGGCAAAACAAAATGAAACAAAATATACAAATAACAATTCTAAGTTATAATCAAGTCAACAACTTGAGTTGGCAAACTCAACATCAAAATCTAAATCATGGGAAAACTAAAAATAGTTCCATTCTAATCCTAAGCGTGCTACACACATAGCAAGGGGGAATATAAGAGTAAAACACAAGTAATGTTTTCACTTAAAGCTCAATAAATACTTAAAATACTTTTTAAATTTTTATGTTCTTTGATTCATTTTAGAGAAGAACCCTCAGACATCACAGTGCCACTGCTTCTATTTGTAGGAATGCACAGGAGGGAGTGAGGGAGAGAATATACCTCTTTAGGGGTAATTAGAATAATATAACCTATGACTTAATTTATGGGCCATTAATTTCCAAAAACAAAGTGTCCTCCAAAGTCAGAAATAAATTTTGTCTCAAAATAGAGTAGCTAAATGAAAGAGTTACAGTTGTATCAAAATACCTAAGAAATATGTAATGTATTATCTGTAGTCAGTTTTTTTTAACATGGAAGGATAAATATTTGAAATGTTCTAATCAAGAATTCATAGAAACAAAATTAGTTCAGATTTCTGAGAAAAGTCAAGAAGTATCTGAAAGTGCTTTCTGCTGTCTTGCAAATAAAACACTTCTACAGATCTTACTTCTCAAGTAACTTTTTGCTGGCAATTGTTCCAAAGCCTTTCTTCACATCTGCAATAAACTTAACTATATCACCACCCTTCAAACAATTCACATGTGCCAAAGTGAACTTACATTCAACATACAGAATAATCTCTTGGGTTTATTTCTTTTTAAAAAAGCAGAATTCCCATCTCAAAGAGCAAGTAGTTTTGTTTGTTTATTTAAAAAAAAAAAAGAATGTAGTGTTTAAGTAAATTGGTGATTTGGGTAGATTTGCCATCTGGAAAATTATTATCTCAACACTCAACACAATGCACATTTCAACATTCTGGGGTTCAGACTGCTTATTTCTGGGAGCAGTGGTGGCGGGGGCTAATCACAGGATCTTTATCGTTTGTCTTGTACATGCTCAGCACAGCACCTTGTCCAGGTGAGTGCTCAGTAAGTATTAGTTAGTGATGATGAGAAGGTAGAGAAGGGAAATAAAAATACATAAAAAGTCCTTTACTGGTATTTTTTCTGTAAACAGGAACAGACCAGGTATCTTCAAATTAAAAAGTACCTACACGCCTGCATTTTCCAAAATGGACACTATACAATCCATCACATTTGACTTGGCTGGTTTCAAATGTTCCATCCATAGATGTAGTTGCAACAAATGCATAATGGTTCAAAGATCATCCACAAACTAAAACCAAGTGGTAAAACATGGCCAAATTAGACAGTAATTCAGGAAAATAAATAACTGTCCCAATTATGGCAAATTGGCCCCTATACCATAAAATACTTGTTGGAAAGCTGCACGCACACACTGAATACTTTTAGTTGTTTAGCATGAGTTTCCAATTCTCATAAAACTGACAGCACTCAGGGAAATGTGGGTGCTAGGTCTGAATTTTAATACGATTATTTAAATGCTATACAGCAGGTTTGCAGGCCTGTTTGTTTTTAAATAAGGAGACACTGAATACTTTAAGTAGTATACAGAGAAAAATGATAAAAACTCACCTTCCTTATTATTCAAGAATATGGACACTTTGCACGAATCCAAAATCAGAAATATCACAAATAGGAATGCATACATGATGCTTTAGCTCTTCAAAGCTAAAGAATGACTCCAGTCCATGCTTCTGACACTGTGGCCAGTTAGTTAAATGAGGTCAATTTAAGACTAATAACAAATGGTTTTGTTTCCACTTCTGCACTTATGGATAGAACCCATCAGGGGCTGAAGTCAGTCAAACTTATTGTCTTCTGCTGTAACTTTAGGACGCATGCTCCAGCCAAATGGTGAATTTGTTTTGAGGACACCACTTAGGAGAGACCCTCTGGGAGGTGGGTGCGATTACAGTCTATGATGCCTTGGTGCATGTAATGAGTACTGGAATCTCAGTCTCTCTCCTTAGAAGTAGATATATTTTTTACAGTCTCCACTTTCAGGGAGAATTCTTTCTCACCCATTCAAAAGATGTGTTTATTTGTGTTTCAGAGGTTTCCATTCCTAATGTCAGTTGATGTAGGAAGATTCTAGAAAGCTTACATTGTCTACCATTTCTTTCCCATAGGTGGCTACACTTCAGTAATTACACATGGCCTTAGTTATGTAGTTTTTATAAAGTCCTTTGAGATCCAATCATAAAAAATAATTGTATTACTCTGCTAGCCATTCAAACCTCTGACTTCAACCTAAGGGGTTATAAATATAAGGTCCATGCCTATAAGTACTGCCCTGCACCCAACACCACTGCAAGAAGAACAACTGTTGTTCCAACTCTATTGTTGTGCTATAAACCCACCCAAAGGCAATATTTTTAAATATCCACATACTGCCTGCACTGGGACTACAAACCCTGTTGCAGCTGCAGGCACTGCTCTCTGTCCTTTGCCCTAAAGGATGCCCCAAACACATTACATCCGGTCACTGTGACCTCACTTGCACAACCAACTTTCTGGCTCAGCCCTTCAAAGGGGTGGGTGCTATGAAGCAATGGATTTATAATGCTATGACCTGATCAAAAGTCTTAATTTTGGAACAAAGACAAAATTACTATTACAAAATAAAGGGCAGCTTTCTGTTTCCAATGTTGTTAACATTACTTATAAATGGAAATTAAAAAGAAGTCTGATTTTTCCCCTTATTGTATTCTCTGGCAGGTGGTTCTTTTCTTCTTCTCATCCTCCTCTTCATAAGGGTTGTTACTGTTATAACTTGGCTTAATAAAATTACAACTTTGGGGAAAATGAAAAATTGCACTGGCTTAAAAGTGTTGGAGGCCATAAACCCATGGACTTCAATTAATTTCAAGTGTGGGATCAGTTTAAGGCCAACCAGCAGAAATTCTATTCTGTCCATGTAAAAATGAGGTTTCACCACATTTACTTTTTATAACCTATATAAAAGTCAAGTAAAAGTAATGAATATCTAAAAGCCATCTCAGTGGACTGGCAAAGACTATCTGTATTCTTGAAACTCATCTTACATATTTCTCCTTGTGCAACAAGAATCCCATGCCTGATCAAAGCAAAAATGTCAAACCACTGAGAAAACAGCCCAATTTCCAATCCATTTCACGGCCTACAAATGGACCTCCTTCCAAGCCACTTTTGCATGGAAAAGCACTGGCAAAAGAAAGAAAAACTAAGAGATCATGTGGTTATAATTATTACCAGGCAAGGAATATTTCTGCAGCTCAGTGGTAAAGTAAAACTCTGTCGCTCTCTGCTCCCAATAGTGTCCATCGCAAAACAACTGCCTCATTAAATCTCTGCAGTAAGATTAATATGCCGTAGCTGCACTACATTTATAACTTGGTACTCTATAAAAAGCACATTTAATGGTAAGAGCCAGAGCCTAGATACAAAGTATTACTATAAAAACTTCTGGCAGCCAGTACAGGGTGCAGGCCCTCTTTCCCTCTTGCAGGAGATATAAATGAGGCTTTTCCTGGTTCATTCCAAGCCTGAAGCCCTACCTTAAAAACCAGTCAGATTTTACGAGTAGCAGAAACACAAGATTCTGAGGATGATGTAAACATGAATGCAAGAAGATTACTTAACAACTAAGATTGGCAAGAGATGAATGAACCCAAAATACTCCATTTATACACACACGCGCGCGCGCGCACACACACACACACACACACACACTCTTAAAACTGGACCATTTTCCTAGTAGTTTGTTCTCTGGTCATAGCCAGCTCTTCACCAAATTAAACCACCATGGCATGAATTACTCAATCTAAAAAATCACTCAGTGCCAGTAAGTTCAAGAAATTACCCACTAAAAAATGTATATAGCCTATTAAAAAAAACAAAAACAAAAACAAGCGCTGCCTTTGCTGTCATACCCCTGACCCGTTAGATCTTAATAACCGAAAACTACAGAAAATAAATGTTCCAGAAAAAGTGGCCCCAATTCTACTTCACTAGTACACTAGTACAAATATATTGTTTCTGTTACTTTAGACAGCTGCTTAAATTCTTTCTTTCAAAAATATCTTCTGAAAATAAAGAGAGGATTAAAACCCAGTGTCCTATTTCCAGGACCCTTACAATGAACAAGTAAACAAATAATTTACACAAATCACTGTCAATGATGCGCTTCATGTTAACAAACCATCTTGTGCCAAATAATGATTAATTGTCTAAGGTTGTTTTTAAAGTTCACATGTGTACACATGACCATCCTTCTAGGGTTTACTGACATACTTAGAAGTCCAGTGTCTAAAAAAAGAAAATCAGGGACTATCCGTTCAGAGCAAACCATGTCTAAAAGCACCCCTTCCCTGCAAGTGCATTCAAGTCACATCCACTGGTTTATCTTCATGCTTTTCAAGAACATAGGAAAATTAACCTTCAGGCTACAAAGAGTTAACAAAGAGCACAAAGCCTTCCTAGTTTTCAAAAAACCAAAGGGCGGGATCATTATTTTGTGCTTTCTGGGCTCTAGATATGCATTCTAACTTGAAATCCCCTAAGATGAAAACAGATTTAGGGGAAATAAATCGCACACTGTTATAAAATGGCAAGCAGGCTCTAATGAAGGAATGCAGCATTACCAGACTGTGAGCCGTCTGGCCCACACCCGCCTGCTGGTCTGCTGCCTCATTTTTTTTCTACTGTCAGGAAAAGGTAAATAAACAAACAAAACAAAAACAAAAGCAATCAGTGGGGTGGCTAAGCAGGAGCATCCAGGAACAGAGCCTCTGCATGGCAAGAGGGTGACGGTAATCTCAGGCTGAGACGTGGCTGGACCCAATAGGTCCAAAGGTGAATGATGAAAATAGGCTCTTTTTACTTTTTCTGCAATGCTTATTTTCCATCCATTCTGATTCTCTAAGTCATTATATTGTTTTACAGGGAAAAGAGAGAGGGAGAGAAACAAAAAACCTTTCATGTACTTGTTCTTTGTCTATAAATCTTCTCGGACAGAAAGAATTATCTCTGTATTAAACAAAATCACACTGTTGAAGTTTGGAATTTCTGTGGTTTTGCCTGATTGTTCTGCAGGTCTGTCATGGTCCTTGAAGACCAAAGAGAAATATCACAGATGCACTATTATCAAGGAGAACATGCCAAACGTGCATTTATTACCACTCTTCTATCTACAGTGAAATTCCTCGTAGGACAATGCTGAGGGGAGGAAATTAGCCTTGGAAGAGGTTATACACACACACACACACACACACACAAACACACACACACACACTTTCTCTCTCTCTCTCTCTCTCTCTCTCTCTCTCTCTCTGGAACCAAAAAACAAAAAAAAACAAAAAAACAAAAAAAGCTTCTCTTCTTCCAATTAGAATCCTACCCAAATATTCTACTTAGTCCCTTTTTACCTTTAACATGAAATTTAGGAGAGAGTGATTTCAGCACTCCAATTTTCATATAAAGAGTATTTATAAACCTATTCCTGCCTTAAAGTCATTTAACTCTCCAGCTGCATTGCAACGGCTCCTTGTCACAACTTCAGTGAACAAGCATTTACTGAGCACCTACGCAGTAACAGGCATTTGGTTAAGGCCCTGGAGGTGCAGAGTCTAAGACCTGGTCCCTATCCCAAGGAGCTTGCAGTCTGCTGCAGAGCTTCCCGCCTGGTGGGTTAAGAGCAGGTTCAGGTGTCGGAGGACAATGATCCTTTCAGTCCTCGAAGTGGCCAGGTCAGCTTGGGGTGAGCAGATACCGCAGGCCTGTTGCCTCTCCATTTACCCAAGGGTGCCGTTCAAAACTTACCATTTTTCTGCATATGCCACAACATATGAGGGGGCAGGGGACAGAGATGACTAAATCAGTGCCTTCAGAAGGCAGGAGGAACCCACAGACAAGGGGCATTGGAATCAGATGAGACCGAGCAGAGCAGAAAAATTTCAAGAAGAGCAGCTTGGGCTACATTTTAAAAATTGAGTAGCACTGAAGACAAGTAGAAAATTGTTCTCCCAGCAGAGGAAACATCTGTAAAGGCACAGATGCAAAACACAACTTGATGCCTTCTAGAAAGTGCAATTGATGGATTTATTCAAATGAGAGGCACTGGCTAGATGGAAAGAAACATAAGCAGTGGCAGAAACCAGGCTGGGAAAGTGCTAGATCATGAAGGAACTTCAGTGTTCTGTTCAAATGCTAACCTCAGGGCTAGGAGAAGTCACTGAAGAATTTAAAGAGTGACCTATCTTGTTTACAGTTTGGAAAGATGTCCCATGTAAATTGAGAGGATGGGATGGAAAGAGTGCAGACCTGGAAGAAGGGAGACTGGTCTGGGGGCTACTGCACAGTGCAGGAAAGATGTGAAGAGAGGGCAGACTCAGTCAATGGCAGAAAGGAAGGAAGGGAGCCACTACAGAAACAGGATCGAGAGGATTCAGGACTGACGGGCACAAAAGGTGAGACCCTATCTCACTGACTGCCAGGCATCAGGTGTGATGGACTCATTCCTAGAAATGAACTTGCTCTCTTGATTTTAAAATAGGTGCATTAATCAAGGCTAATGACTTGCTTTTATCACCATTTTCACATCCAGATTTCCATTTTCATCCATAATCCCAAAAAAACCTAAACTGGACAGAGAGACTGGACAGATGCATACAAATCACACCAGCTAAATTTTAATCTAGTGCAGTGGTTTCCAACCTCTTTTCAATCGTGTACCCTTTTAAACCCATTTCTATAAATTGTACCCCTTGTTTTTTAAAACAGCTGTTTTTAGATATTGACACTTTTGTTCAATGCCTAGCTTCATGTAAAATACTGGAAATGAGGTAATAAGTTAGGAAAGAAAAATTACTACACTAAAAGTACAAACCACAAATTTAATTTTACAATATTTGTAACAGTTAAATATTGATAACGATGACCAAGTCTTCAAACATTAAATAAAAAACTACTTGAAAAAAATCACGATTAAAGACAACACACTTACTTTTAAAAATAGTCAATAACTAAACTCACCAAACAATCTGGCTACAGATGTATTCATATGTTTGCGGAAGTTCTAGAAACATCACAAATGGATTGTTCTGAAACTATATGTAATGATTGGGAGACGAGCAGTTGTGGGGCAGGGTTCACAGTCACGCCCTCACCAATCATCATTCGTTAATATGATCCAATTTTGAAGTGTCTCCATTAACGATGATTCAAATTCAGTATTTACTGGTCCATAATTAACGTTTTTCACTTTTTTACTTGTTTTGTCACCATTACTGATTATTTCTCAAGCACCCCTAAATGGCCCAGCACATACCCCGGGGGTAGGCATGCCACCGCTTGGGAACTGATGATCTAGTGTAAGAGATTTATAAGGGCCCCAGTGACACTTCTTGGGAACTGGGAGATCTTTGGTGAGTTTCCTTTTACTCTAGTCTTATTTCAAACACACACAAAGCCAAGAAATAAACAAATGCACAATTTGACCAAAAACAAAAACAGATATTGATTCCAGTATCTTTTACTCCATCTTTTTAAAAAAATCACTATTAATTAAATAAGTTAACACAATTCTACATGCAGTTCATAATCCTTTTCACAAGAGAAAGTATTAACTCTAGGCCACTACTTTTAATAATATAAAACCCAAGTAAATATATTAAAGCATTCATTTTAAAGAATGCCACCTTTTAGTGGAAGAAAATTGAGTAAGAAACCACAAAGAATGATGACAGTCAACAGGACAAATATTAGAGGGAAAGAAGACTAAAATAGGTACAGAAACTCAAAATCACCTAACCTAATGAAGAAAAGATTACCCTGCCGAAGTTTTTTTCTAGATGAAAGATTTACAGTGAACTACCCAAGTGTCTTTTGTTGTTTAGTTTTTGGGGAACTTTTTGGCAGACAATTTTCTGTTTGCCAGATTTAAGACTTCACTCTTCTATCTACTGATGCCCGACACTGCTGGTTGATTGCGAGGGGGCTGCTGACACATCTGAATCTGGAATAGTCCCTAACTCCCTACAAAACAAACTAGTAAAACCAACTTCTGTGTCCCTTTGCTTAGTTTTAAACCAAGTCTCATGGACCTTTTCTTCCATTTTACATAAGAAAAGTATTATGAAAAATATAACATCCAGGTATACAGGTACTAATTTCCCTATAGCAAAGAGATTTTAAACTGCTAGAAGTCCACTTTGGAGGAAAACAAATTATAAAGCATTTATGTGTAGTCTTTAGCAAACCAAAAAATGCTTCTTAGGACAACCATAATAATAAATTAAACATGTTTCAACTAGGATTTACACATTTGGATGTTTGGGAAAGGGTCTAGTTATTTTCTCTTTAAAGGTAATAAGCTACAGAAGCATTACTGCACCTCAGCAAAAGAAAATCTAGGGCAAAAAGCCTTTATGTTTCAGACATCAGACTTCCTGATACTTTTACCAACTGTTCTTATTACTTCAGCTAGTTTAGATAACAACAATCCAGTTATAACAATATTTCTGAATTGGATACTTAAAGCTAACTGTCTCAACAATTACCGAAACACTAGCTTAGGGAAAAAGTATCTTGTTTTGAATGAGAAACATTCACTTGCTGCAATGCAACGTACTCATCTTTAGGTTTTGAGAAGATACACTTCAACCTCATTCACAAATATCACTCCAATATTATTACTCAATTCTTTTGAATAGTAACTTTACTTTTTTTTCATTTAGGAAGTTTCTCTTCTTAATTTTAATGATACATTTAAGACAGGAACAACTGGATATGTCCAAATGGAATCATGTCACCCAGAAACATGAAAAACTTCATTTTTGTTTTTTTTTTTTGTTTTTCCCCTTCAACAGCTCCTACTGGTTCTCAAACAAATGGGATCAAAATGTTATTAAAATAAAGTGGAAAATAATTTGAAAGCAAATTTTCAAAAGATTTTTTTTCTTTCCTAGCTTACGCACAAGTGGAAGGCCCACATTTCTAAGAAGGGACCCTATTCAGGAAGAGAAGAAAGTAGTTTCTAAACAACTGTTTGGTAACATGATGGCTCAACAAAAGAGGAAAAAATAAGAAAAATCCATAAAATAAGGTGCATGATTATATAACGAAAGGTCAGAGCAAAAAGTGAGGTTGTGATTTATGACTTATGAGTTATTATAAAACACAAAAAATGTTTATGTATAATTGGAAAATTTCATTTTGTTCTCCTTTAGTTGGGCTAATAAATTTAAAAATACATGCAATCCTAGATGTCTAAGGTTCCTTCAGCATGATAAACAAAACAAGGAGAGCCATATAACTAAAAATAAACTATAAAATAGATCATTATTGATTTAGCACCATTTCTGCAACACTTTCCTTAAGAAATCTGAACAAAGAAAATACAGGAGCATCATTTTTGAACTTTTTAACTGCACTTTTCATTTCCTAGAAAACAATTCCTTAAGTTTCCATATGAGTTTAATACATGTTTTTCTTTAGTTTTAACTTAATCTCTCCAAAAACCAGACTTTTAAAATGCACTTTTTCCTTGAGAATAATAACCTCGCCGAAGTGCATTTAATCTGCATGTATCTGCAGACAAGTAATAAAGACACCAGTACCATTAACATAATCAATACACAATTTACAGAGCTACCCAGATAGAACTGAAAGTGAATCCCATTATCTTAGTAACTATAAATTAATAGTCGTTTGTGGGAATATGATCCCACTTATATTGTTTCAATCCTGACTTGTCAAGATAATGTGAGCATAAATTAAATACTTTTATAGTATATGTTATATATGAGGGCTGTCGGAAAAAAAAATCCAGCCATAATTGCCTCTGTTTTTCATATTACATGGCTGGATACTTTCTGAACAGCCCGCATATAAACATTTTAAATGATGATTTATTATCAGAGGACCTCTAAATATACATAAAATAAAAGCAGCTTAATCAATCACCCATACGGGAGAATGGCTGATAAATACACACTCATATTTATTAATCATTTTGCTTGTTCACCATGTAATTTTATACACACACACACACACACACACACACACACACACACACAGGGTTGTCCAGAAAGTATTCAGCCATGTAATATGAAAAACAGAAGCATTTATAGCTGGATTTCTTCCAGACAGCCCTCGTATATATTGAAAACACAATTTTCAGCTAGGGAAGGAGCATGTTATATGGTGAACCAGAAAGGGCCAGATCTCATCCTTTTTTCTTAAAAGAATAGTAAGAAAATTAATCTAGTCAATTCTATTCCTGCTTATAATTTTTAAAAATTTAATCCTTTTGAATTTTGTATTTAGCCAACACTTAAAAACTTATGTGCTATCTCTGAAGTATCATCCATAAGACATCAGAATTGGAGTCATTTATTCAGGAATAATGATGGGTCATGCCCAATTCTATCCACAGATGGCATCAGTGTCCCACCAGTCCTTGGGACAACCCATCCCCAACAGGTGTGCCCACCTTTCCACAGCAACAAAGAAAATGTGTATGAAAAAGTGGCGTATTTCAATGAAAGAAAACAAACATTGCTTCAGGATGGTAACCTGCCAGTGGCGTTATGAATCTGTTTTTCCCGTAGCTTGTCCACGCAGTGTACTTAAAACAGCCAATGGGACATTACCAGGAGACTATTCAACCAAAGTCCGATCCATCACTATAATTTTGTAGGTTCAACGACCACTCACTTTTTCCTATAACTCAAAGTGGTGGGTTCCATCCTAGCAAATCTGGCCTTTTGAGAGCATCCAGAGGAAGACTTTTGAAAGTCTACTCAACCTCTTTAAGGAGGTATTTCCGCTCAGACTTCCCCAGTAATGGGAAAGCACTCCTGGATCCCCAACTCTGGCACTCCACCACCACCTCCTTCCAGGTCAGCTTTCTGAGGCATGCAATTCTTTTATCAGAAGCCAAAGTCTTTAGTCACAATGCAGGATTTGTCAGGTTTCCATAGGTTTCAATTCTCTCAGGTGCAACTGGCTAATATCATATCATATTTTTTCCTCACAGAAGTAACTTTTTGGAGGGAGGGGTGATTAGGGGAGGGAACACCAGAGAAGAGTGGTGGTGGCCAGAAGAGTTAATTATTTCCACCTCTTCATGCAAGATTGGCCCTGGCTTCTTCTATTTGAAAATTATGAAATGAAGGACAGCCCACTTTCGCATCAGGAAGCCTACATACCTTTTCTAATTCAGCCATGCTAATTGGATGAGCCCAGAGTCTGTGCCTCAGTTTCCTCATCTGTAAAATGGGAATATGGTAACTGACACAAGACTCAGTTAAGATCAAATGATAGATACACAGTGTGCTTAGAGTATTAAATGGGTGCCCAAGTGCAAAGTATTTGCCATAAAGAGTGAATCACCTCTCCTCCAGCTCCACTACACACCTTCAATTGTGGAGAATGGTTACTAAGAGTTGAATACAAAAACTCGCACAATTCCTCTTAGGCTTCCTCCAAGTGGAAGTTTTTTTGCTCTACACATAGGGACAAGGGAGCCACAGAACTGTGTCACCACTCAGGACTTTGCAGAAGAGGGTAACATACAGAGGACAAAATGGGCATGTTTCCTCAGCTCTCCCATGAACTTCACCCATAATAAAAAGCCATTACCAGTTAGTAACATGCTAGATATCTGTTAAATCTCTTATATTTGTTACCTAACACATCCATCTTGTGAAGTAGATTGTAACCTTTTTATTGATAAGAAAAATGAGGTGTAAAGAGATTCAATAACGTGTACTCAGATGCAGGTCCACCAGGCACTGGCTCCCTCAGGTCAACTCACGGGGATGTGTTAATTGTGCACTCAGAACCAAAAGCCTGAGACCTTGACAGACAGAACTAGAATAAAGAAGGAGCCTCTCACAGAGCAGTAGGCCCAGGATTTTGGCTTTTGTAAAGAATCTGAGAGACATGGGAAGTCACTTTTCCTTCCATAGTTTAGAATGTGTACAGCCATGAAAGTTCATTCCTAGAATTAAAAACCCAGAGACTGAGACTCTCCTCCCTGTTCTGTCACAAAGCCCTGGTGTGATTGGAACAGAGCACTAAAGCTCTCTGGGTCTTGGAGACGATAGGGTGGATGAGTGGACTAGTGTCCCTCCACCACTTGGAACACTCTGTATATCACTATGCCCCCTAACATTTCCCTAACAAGATTTCCAGCCCCAGCTACGGCTGACCTGTCAGGAAACGAAACTCCCAACCTAGCCCCATCTATTTTTTTTTCTAAAGTGCCTTCTAGAATATCTATTTTAAATTATCTTGAATTGGCATTTCTTTTGTCACTTACTATCACTTAAGGATGTTCCACTCATTAACAGTGGTCTCACACAATCCTCTTGACTCTCTCCACTCACATTTTCATTACTATTTCTTTCACTTCATTTAGCATTAAGGTTGAAGGAAAAAGAATGGATATTTTAAAGTCATCTGATTGTATATATTAAGGTTTTAGACTTTGTCCTTACAGAAACACAACTTTATGACAGTTATAATATAGTGAAAATAAAAAGACACGGTAGTGTCTGCACAGAGCATCACCAGACAAATGAAGGCTGAGGTCAACCAGCGGGCAATGACTGAAGCTGGGTTTCTAAAGCCCAAAGAGACAGTGGAGCCCAGGAATCTGGGAGTGGGGACGAGGTGATTTCAGGAACTAAATGGGGAGAGTTGGACTGGTGACTGAATGAGCAAGGGAAGGAAGGCAAGGGGAAATGTAAAAAGCAAACTGCACATTTAGGATTAAGTGCAGAAAGAATGAAGAAATTAAGAGGAAAGAAATTTCAGGAAATATGCCCCAATATAAGGTTTCACAGAAAATTAAAACAGCCAGTCAGCAAACACATGGCTGTATTCTCCTTCCCTGTTCACACTCTCTACTCACCTGTGCTGCTGGACAACACAAAATTAATCTCTGAAGCCTGAAAGAAAAAGCTTCTAGATAAGCTTACTGATGAGTATGGTGATGTTAAAAATCAGCCCCTTGTTCAGCTAATTCCTTTGTAAACCCAAGCCCAGATTTACCTTTTTAATTTAAGGATTATTAATAAATCTACTATGATTAAACCTTCATAATGATACGTGAATTATTTGTCTCTAGTTCCTCTCCCAAGAACAATTAGCCTACCTTTCAAATTAGCATGGCCCTTCTGCAAAGAACTGAAAGACACAGACCTGACTTACCAAAAAGATGACAAAGCCTCTAAAGTTAATTAGCTCTACTTTATATTTCCATTGGCTTTTAACTGGAAGTTCTGCAGGAATTTTCTTTCAGAATTCTCTCTACATCGGCAAAGCAAAGAGGGGCCTGGAAATCAAGCACTACTTTGGCTAGCATGGAGGGTGGACCAATCAATCACACAGGTATCTTGAAATCCCCACTCCTGAACCAAAGCAAAAAAGAATTTTCTAGTTGTAGAGCATGGGATGAAGAATTTCCACACAAAAGTGAGAAAACCTTTGAGAGTACTTAGTAGGCATATTTACTAAGAACTTCTTGTCTGCCAGATACCATTCTAAGAGCCTATCTGAATTAACTCTTAATTCTCACAACAATCCTATGAATTAGGTACTATTATTACTCTTACTCATAGATACAGAAACTGTAGTTCAAGTGATTTAATAACTCGCCCAAGGTCAACCAGATTAGTATTTCTACCTAGGGAGTCTGGTTGAACACCCAAGATCTTAACCATCATACAATATTGACCCCATTTTGTAAAGGTTTGCTAAGTATCTACAGTATTTCCAGGAATAAGCTTAGGTGCTATGGACACAGGGGCAGAGGGAGGCAGACTAAACTTTCCTGTGTAATTGGCAAGACAGAACTAAAAGAATGATTTGGAAAAAAATATATTCTATGCCAGACACACAATTTATTAGTTAAAAGGGAAAGCACTGACAAAACTGAAAATAACAATTTTCAAACTTCTCTACAGCAAAAGAAAAAAAATTCCCACCCACAAAGACAAAAGACAAACTAGGGGAAATATCTGCAACATATAAGTCAAAGGACTAATTTTCTTAATAATATGAGCTACTCTTTCAAACCAAAAGACAAAAGAACCATGGAAATAAAAGGTAATTCATAGAAAATGAACAGAAATGGTGTACAAACATATGAAAAGATGCTCATAATTATAGAAATGCTAATTAAAATGTCAATGAAACACCAGTTTGTTTCACAAGCCACATTAGTAAAGTATTTAAACACAGTCATTCTCTAACCCTGCTGCTAGTAGCAGTGAGAATTGGTATTACCTCTGTGGAGGGCACAATAACAGTATCTATCAAAATGGTAAATGCTCGTTCCTCTTCACCCAAAAATTCCATTCTTAGGAATTTCACTCCCACTATATAATCATACATGTCAGCAAGGATGTGTTTATGCTCACTGAGGCAACATTTGTAAATAGTAAAATAAACATACAAATGAGTAAGTAGAAACAACCTGATGGCCCCCAGCGGGGAAAGGGGTAAATAAATGACAGATTATCATACAATGGATAGTGCAGAGTTATTAGAAAAAAAAGAGAGGTCCTACATGTTGGTATAGAGGCATTCTGGGAACTATATTTAAGGGAGGACAGCGTAGAGAGCTCTCACTTTTGTTTGTGAAAAAAGACACTCAAGATACCCACATACTCGTAACTTTTCAATTACAGAACATCCTAATGGATTGATTGTTGATACACTGTCATATTCTAGTATTTACTAAGCTCCTTGATGTGGAAATTTTGCTAAGGATTTGCATGGATCATAAGTAGAACCATATTACTATATGATATATATATATTTTCCTAAATTATCTATGAAGTGAAAAGGAGAGTTGTTCAATTGTCCTGATACCAAAATAAGTGTGTTTATCCAGCATTTAGACAGCATTATGAGAATTTAAAGAAATACAGATATTTGGAAGAATAAATAGACCCAAGTGGCAAAAAAAAACTAAATGGATATAGTCACAATGGTTTACTCAGAATGGAAAAAAAGGCCCATGAACAAAGGACTGTCAGAACTTGTAGACAAGTTAGCCATGTACAGATAACATAAAAGAGATATCACTTGTATGAACTGAAAGTATACTACTGTTGCAAAACTAAGTCCAGTTTGGAGTTAAACAACATTACGAGGGACACAGAGAGTCATCTCAATATTACCTTCATGGACTGTTAGCTCCATGAAACCCATGAGCAACTGGGTCTGATTTATTCCTTACTGTAGCTTCAGCACCTGACATGTAATTGATGCTCGGTAAAAATTCCTGTAGAATGCATGACCATGTTCAATCTTTCATTCAAAAACATATTAAACTTCAAATTTGGCTTGAAAATGCTTCTTTTAGGATCCTTCCCTAACGTTCTTGATATACGCACATCTGTAACACGTACTAGTAACACCTAGTGCTTTCCCTCTACATGATCATAAATTATTAATATCCATTTAATTGTTCATTTAGCATGTTTCCACATTGTGGTTGTAACTCCACAAGAACATAGACCATATTTGTCTCCTTCATAGCATCCACAACTCCTAGCCTATAAATGATGAATCTACAGTATTTGTTGATTAATCAAATGACTGAATTAACACATTTGTTTGTATAGTTGTATGTTTGTTTACCATTGGTTTTAGGTTATAAGGATTCAAGAAAAAGAAACACAGAACCTTTTTTTCAAAGGGCTTATCAACAAACCAGAAAGCTAATTTAGTGCCACAGTTTCTATGACACGTAAGGTATTGAGGGAATAATAAAAAAAAGAGTTGTTTTAACTCAGGTGGGTCAGGAAAAGAGCCTCACAGGAGATGTGAGATGAGTCTTAAAAAAATGAAAACAATATTCAAAGCTTTACCATTATACAAAACCGACTTGAGAACCCACAGTCTAAGCTTAAAGGAGGTTTAAAGTGAAGCCATAAAAATCATTAAAGGTTTGAGACATGCTGCGATATGAAAATAGCACCAACATTTGGGCAAATGGATGAACATAAATTGAAGATGACTAGCCAATGTAAGTCAAATTAAATTAAAATGCTGTCCTTAAAGCAACACACTTTGACCTTGGCTCAAACATTTGTACTGCTGCAGGTTCATACCTATCCCACTGCAAACATCCACCTGAGACCCAGGCAAACAGAGTGGGTCACACACTCACGCATACACAGTTTCTAGTGCAAAGCTGCTGCAGCTATCAGGCTGCTCCCAGTAAGATTCAACAAACCCCTAGTGAGGTAAGTTGGTCACTGGCCCAGGGCTCTCATCTAGAAGCTGCAAACTATGGAAATTCCAGGACTTGGAGGGAGTCAGATCCTTATAAAGGCCCTGAGAATGGTTCTGTGTGTAATACATACGTCCTTTTATATCAGCTACCTAAATTGTTTGCTCTGTATTAGTTCTGGACAAGAAATCATAGTGGAAAAACCATCAAAACCCTTTTGTTTGATTTTGTTCCATCAGCTACAACTCAATCAAGTTCACAATTTAAAAAGCATGCCTGCCCCATTAATATGAATTATTGATCAACTTGCAAGAATTACAATTTCTCAGTAGGAGAATTCTATGATGTTACAGATAGAAGGGAACTCAGAAGTCATTCATTTCATAAGAAATAAAGTGATTCTGGTTCCACAGAAGTACACTGAACACTAAGTATTAAGTCAGGTACCTGGCTAAGCCCTTGCTGGCCTAGGGACACACAGGCAATGACAGAGCTCAGAAGTCATCCCAGGGGTCCCATCACACTCATACTGGATTTTAAATATGCAAATGAGCAAGTATAAGAAACAGTTACATTTAACAGTACCTAAAAATGGTGTTATTATCTTGTAATGGTTTTAGTTGGAAGATTACAAATGTGGCATAATGATGCAATACTTATGTAAATGACCTATATGATTTTGGAGGAGGCTAAGGGATTTCACGTTGATTATTTTTTCCTTTGGTCAGTTACACTCCACTATCACTTTCATTCGGTACTCACATCTTTGAACATGAAGACAGTCAAGACACTCAATATCATTATCCCTAAGTTGTCTTATGCTTAAAATCCGTGATTCTGTAATAGTTTGTTTCAAGGCAGTCACCTATCTCCCAGGGGAAAATTATTAAACTTGCACTATGGACTTTTCAATACCAACTTGTTTCATTCCATAGTGCCCTATTCTGGAATATCTAATGGAATGAATTCCTTGTGACTTATTTCATCTCAATTTTACACAGCAGGGATTCCTATCTAAAGTTTAGTTTTGCAGTTTTTAAATATCAACATCACACGCATTGTCCAAGAGTCTCCAATTATCTTAAAGGATGACACCAATTCTTTGAAGAATTTTAAAAATTAACTTTATTATCACACAATCAACTTTCAAAAATGTTATCCAACCTTTTAGGGGGGTAAAAGATACTGCAAAACCATCAATGACTTAAATCCAAAAGGGTTGGAAATAAATATTCTGTACCTTGTATACAGTGGTTTCAGTTCAAGTGAGCAATATTTACCTTTCAATTGTAAGAGAAATCATAGCTCACTATTTTAAAAAAGTATAGCTCACCGAAGTTTTGGTGCCAAAAATGTTTATAAAACTCTTCTTATGTAACTTTTTTAACTGGCTGAACTTGCTGAAAAAGTGAATATAGCATATACACAAACCTCCTTCTTCTGACTTGCACTGCTTCCTTCCCTAAATTAAAAAGCATTGGATGATATTTCAAAATCTCATCTCGTTTTCTGGACCATAAGCTTGATAACAGCAAGGCTATCTCTGTTTAGTTCACAACTGAATTCACAGATCTTAACACACACAGTGCCTGGAACCAAATAAGCATTGAAAGAAAAAAAAATCTTGTTAAATGATGAAATGAGCCCCCTCATTTTACACAGAGGAATTCCAAATCCTAGAAAACAGAGGGTCAGTAACTTGCCAGAAAGTGCAGACAGCAACTCAGAACTCACCCCTGTGCCCTTTCCTCTCGGCAACCATCTCCCTACTCACACTATCATTCAAGTCACAAGACTTATGACCATAACTAATTGTTTGTTTTTATTCTCAACTCTTTCCAGGAATTAATATGCACTCCCTCAAGTCTACAGATCTTTTTTAACTCTTGCCTCACATCTGCAAAAAGTGCATCCAACTTTGCATATTGCCTACTGATAGCCCCAAACCACCCTACAGAACGCTTGCAGCAGCTTCGACTCCACACACCAGCTAATGAATAAAACATTCAAGCAAACTCATGATGGCACCACCTTCCAGCCAATAGTTTTGTTTTGGCTTTGATATTTGGTGGAGTGATGATTGTGAATACTTAACTACCTTTTTTTAATGTATAAAAACAGAAAAGAGTGTGATACTATTGATAGACAGCATATGTCTAATAAACTTGAAAAAACTGAGACAAGCTAGCTAAATCGTAAGAAATGTGGAAAGCACATTTCACACACTTAATACACCTAACCTAGATCTATTGTGAAGGAAAAGAATACAGTGACTCTCAGTTAAGGTACCCATGGGGATTGGTGATGCTGGATAAATGTAAGTAGGCTCTCCTTTAACCGGCACCCATGCCAGATAAGTGGAGTATTATTTCCTCTTTTTTTCTTTCTTTTTTTTTTTTTTGCTGGTTGCTTGAGAGTGCCAGTGCTTGAGTTCCAATTAACGGAGAGTCTACTGTATTAAAGAACATGTATGAAATATTAGAAATTGTTTCTAAATACCAATATATAGTTTAAAACACTGTAGTATATTTTAGACTCCTGGTCACAGCATCCCTATAAGTACGGCACTTTATTGTTCACCTTGTGGACTTTTGATCTCTCCAAAGGTTCTCACCAATGTATTCTGTATGAATATATGGGACTGTCTGTACTCGGCAATGAAAGCCACGTATCTCCTTCATTCCTATCAGGTAAATAAGTTCCCATACGGATATCATAGAACACTGATGGGATAAGAAATTTTGGAAAAAGCCAATCATGAGGAAAAGAAGGAGGTAATAAAAATAGTGAAATAATGGCACTCAGTGGTAAAGTGATTTTATTTTCTAAAAGAAAATTATATTCCTTACAATGACACTGATTTCTATTAGGCAAAAATCCGATTCAATCCAATTTTTCCCTTAAAATTGGTTAATACATATGAATTTGCTAAGGAAAATGTACTTTAAATGGAACATTAGAGTATGTTTGCATCTGTGTGTACTATTTACATGTGTAACTCATACTGAGCTGTGATAACTGAGTGGCTGAAACCTTTTGGTTTCATTCATGTACACACACACACACACACACACACACAGATTATTGTAACCAAAACATCAAAACATTATTCCAACAAACTGCACTAGTATGAAAATGAATATTCTGAATGGCAATCACTTGAGCATATTTAGCTGGTGACAGCTATGCTCACATATGAATACAATATGCTTTCCAAACCAAAATCACCTTCATTTGAAAACAAGCCTTAAAATGTTCAACACATCCTCAACACAGAAACATATACAAACCATTGACAAATTTACATATCTAGTTTTCAAAACATTTCCTATCCCATTAAATTAAAATATATGGTGTCTAACAATAATGTTTAAATGTATGCATTTATTTTTTTAATCTTTTAAGAAAGTGGAGTTTCAAGACAGTCATATTTGAATTGGGAATTTTTTTAAAGATCAAATTAAAAACCTCTGCAATCAAACATGTACGGTAGAAATGCCAACTGTAGTGTGTGCTGCCATAATAATGATACCCCCAAGATCAACCCAGTGCTTGTAGCTGTGTGCCAGGGTCCCCAGGCAGCTGGGTAACTGCTGCTTGATCATTACCCGGGCTAAAGCTGAAGCTACTGAAGTTTTAAAGAATTCGTATCTTACTGAATTTCTTTCATCTCTAATAATTACTAAACTGGCATAATTACTTATACTGGAGGTAGAATGTAATGCATGCTAAAAGCCCAAGCTGCCTAAAATTAAAGTTAAAAAAAAAAAAAAAGGCCACGATTCTACTTAGTTTTCAAAGATTTATCTTGTGTCAGGCTTTTATGCCAAGAGTTGCATAATTATTTAAACCATTTAAAAGCTTTCCTTACACTATTTGATTAATACTATAACAGAGCAATTTAAATTTACTAATGTTAACTTTAATGTTTAAGTCTTAATTGCTTTGTAATAACATTGTTGGAGAACGTATTTTAAATCAGACAAGTACACTTTCATTACAACAAATAAGGTATACGTAATCCTAGCTACTGTACATTGCAATCCCCAAACAAAAAATAGGAACATATTTCAGATTTAACTGAAATGGGATTAGAAAGTTTCATGCATCCTCCATCACCACCCCCAACTAACTTTCACCTTTAACAACACAACAAGAGCCCATGGAGGAAAATTTAAATACATCTGGGAAAATACTGAGCCAGAGACCCTTAGTATCAAAATCTCATTCAATTCAAAAGCATTGTTTAACATATTACCTAATGACAACATTTACATTTTCAACAATCCATAAGGCTGCTAAAATATGATGCAAATGTTGCAAGTCTTAAAATAATTTTTCTTTCTTAAAATTAACTGAAAACTCAATGTGGTATCTATTAAATCCTACCATAAAGAATGTGTTCTATGGCAACAGAATTAATGACATTAAGCCAGCAATATGAACTCTATCAAATGAATAAAGCACAGTAATAGGAAAAACAGACCTTTCATAAAATTCTTAATTGATCTTGGTAGAACTGCTCTTTTCTACTATCAAAACCTCTTTCTCCTCATTGCATGGTTTTACATCAAAATGAAAACTCAAGCAAGTATACTTAATATGACATTTCAACCTATGTCAACAAGTATTCCAGTAGAATGTAACAGAGCAGCCACTTCTCACAGACTCCCTTTAGAAATAAAATAAAGGGAGCAAAAATGTTCCTATCATGAAAAGACATACACAAATATGCTATAAGACTTGCAATGACCCACATAAAAAAGTAAAGAGAACTAAGTTTAATTACTGGAAGTAAAAATTTGAAAAATTGTGTCATCACTATTAGACTGTCACTGCTGTCAATAACTACAATGCATTTTAAGGGATATGGGAATACTTTGGCAAAACAAAAAAGGAAAATTATTAACAGCTTGTTTTATAAAAAAGCTGCTAATCTCAAATCCCTTAGTAATTTCACTTTTACATGTATGCTTTTATGTTCAATATCCTAATTTTTGTCCTATTTTTGACTCGATGAACAAAAGCCAACAATCCACCCATGCATCAAACAGACGTTTTTGTTTTTAAGGCCAAGTGGAATCTTATGAATTCTTGTGCCCTCCCTTTAAGGATGCTGCCAGAACTGCTGAAATCGTGAAACCGGCGGTTTGGAAAAGACTCATTGGACCATCAGTTCTGGAACTTTGACTCACACTCATGGGATTCTTGCCAACTGTAATTGCTGTTTTTGTTTATGTCGGATTGTCTACTGATTGGACTATAATCAATTTAATGACTTCAACATCTAGTCAGTATAATTTAGAGGTGATAGAGGGAAGAAACAGTCACTGCTTGATAGATGAATAGAAGTACGACGACAACTGTCTGAAGGGGGTTTGGATGTCAAACACTGAGCTTCTGCGGTGTTTCCAATAATCAGGCTTTTTAGCATCTAGATCCAAAAGTAAAAGCCTACACTGCTAGGTGCTGCGCAATTAGCAGAGCAGTTTGTGCTCAGACACATGAAAAAGAATATATAGATATACATACACAGATATATTCTTACTATTTAAAAAATTACCTTAGGTTAAAATCTAATTATTAAAAAAAGGGGAGTCATGCTTAACTTATCTGAAAATAATTCTGACAGAAAAGCTATATTGTAAGTTTTAATGAAAAGGAAACTATTATAATGTCTTAATGCAAACTGTCTTTTCACACAAAAGTCAGGGCTTTATTTTTTTCTTACTATGGCATCATTTCAAAAACCAGAACTGAGTCTCTAGTGGTAAGGTTATTATTTTTTTTTAAAGAAATAAAACACATCAAGATGGAGCATAAGAGAACCACACTCCTTTTTTTTGTTGTTACACTTTACCTGTCTACCTATATTTTGTCTTTGAAAAAAGAAAAAAAAGGTGTTTAAGTAAGGACTGGATAGTTTAACATTTCTATTATGTTTGGGGGCTGGGACAAGCTCCCTGCAGTGGCTTTTTTAACACCTACAATTTCAAGAGCTTTTCCACTAGAGAACACAACCTAATAGATAGGTTTTCTGACTTTCAATAGGTTATGGACTTAAAATCCATTGCCTTTACATTCAAATTCTACAGTTTACATTTCTTCTTTGAATTGAGAGCTGAATTTTTGCCACTTCATTATATTTCTAAATAAATTACTTCTTTAAAAAAACAACCTTTGTTAAGTACAAAAGAAGGTAAATGGGAAAAAGGAAAAAGGTCAATCATAAGTGTGATAACTTCAAAATGTGCCAAGTTACAAAGGGTTAGCCCTTGTGACAGCCAAGTTAAACAAGGCACTTTGGAGGCTCTCTTTCTCCCTGGTTCCCACCATTTCTCTCCACAGGCCCCTGGTACGGATTTATGAACACCTGAGGGTCCAGATACCCTAATTGTGTCTTGTGTTTAACTTGGCTATTTAAATGTCTAAGTGGCCCCCTCTCTCCTTCTCAGCTTTATAACTTGGCTCTTACTGAGTATGTCACACCTTTATGTAGTGGACCACTTTTTCCTTCTTACAGTGCTTTTTGGAGTAAATTTTTTTTAAAAATTGTTTATCAGGTGAAATGGCTAAGAAACTTCCATCAGAGAAGCACCCCAAGAAATTAGAAAAAAGAGCCAGCAAGAAAAATAGAAATAGGTCACAATTGACCAATTTGATGCTACTGATTTGCTGCCTCTGAAAACAAGCTGACAGCAGAACTATTTTCAGTCAAGTAAAGTACTCAAATACCATGTCTACTCTCAGGAATTGAGATAAATATCCAAATAATACAAAAGGGGCAGAAAGGGTGACTCATTTAATTGTCTGATCATCCATGCCTCTAAATACTGCCTTTAACTCTCTGTTTCATGCAACAGAAAGGTTATTCTGAAGATTCCTAACATAAGGACAGAATAAGTTTCTCGACTTTGTATGTGAGCTGAGAGGATTTTGATGCTAGGGCTTTGAGAAGAGAAGGAGTACAAGAGTTTCATGTTTCAAATTATATTTTGCAGCTTTCACGAACAGAAGAATGAATCTTTTTAGTGCTGAACAGTTCTGATGCACTTTAGAGAAGAAAAGGAGACCCAGCAGGGCATGACCCACTGTAGCCAGAAACCTGGCACCTACTCTCAGGGGGTGGGTTATTAGGACAAACACTCGAAAGTTTATTACAACAAAAAAAAAATCCTGCATATTTTTAAGGAAATACAATTATTCATTCAAAATATGCTATTTATGAGACCCCCAAACAAATTCAACTATTAATAGAATTTCCTAGCAGTCCTTATTTTAAAGCATTTGGGTGACAACAAAAACTCCCAACTTGACTGTTATTTTGTTTTAATGTTTTTACCTGCCTTATGTAACTACTCCCCTGAGACAGGAGTTTCAAATGGTGATTTCAAAAGTGACAGCCATGTCAGAAATATCTTTTAAACCTTGCCTGTAAAAGAAATAGTATGGATGTAGGAGACAAGTTAGAAATTGCATGCAGAACTTCATGTTTTATTTGGAAGAGCACATTGTATTTTCATGGTTCCCAATGCCTCCTTCAAGTTAGTATAATCTGCAAGGTTTTGAAATATTGTCATTCATCTAATAACTTCAGAATTTTTATCTTAGTTGCAAAACCACTAATCAGTTTTTCATAAAAGAAGAAACTTAAATCAAGGCTGCCTTTCTATGCCTGCTGATTGCAAGCAAGTATTGCTCACTGCTTATTATTGATGTCAGATTTCTCATAACACTTCCCTAGCTTTTCTATGATCCAAGTGTGACCTTCCAAACAATATGATAGACAGAATCCAAATACTCAGAACACTCATAAAACACATTTTGAGAAATGGAGACCCTTCCAGGAAGACTCAGGGAAACGAAAATAAGTGAAGAAAAGGCTAAGTTTTTAACAAGAGCCATCTAGAATGCCATTCTACTTCTCCACAACCGCTACTAATATAACAATTACTCATCTGATACCATTCATGTAAACATGTGTTTTTCCAGGTAAATGCACACCCTGAAGAAAAACAAACCGGCTCTTCAGTAAGGACCGTACT